>NDXZ01015233.1:17292-28261 GCA_003055125.1 Paykullia maculata
AAAAAATCTTAATTAACTGCTTTCAAATTTTTGTTAACGAAACAACTGCTAGTTATGAGTTGTAATTTTTTTATGTTTTTTTTGTCAACCTCACAAACATAGGTTGTTATCCATAATACCAAATTCCAAATTGTCAACTGAAGTATAGTTGAGTTGTAAACCGTAATAGGGGCAAAAGATTAACTTATGCAGGCTTTTGGTGCCTACTGGTCGAAATTCGACTGTAATTTTAAATTGTACCAAAATATATACAATTCTAACAACATGAACGAACATCCCTACTTTAAATTATTAAAATTTTTTTGTTGTATCTCCAGCTTTTAAGCTTTCAAGTGAAGAAAATCTCATTTAAATTTTGTTTTGTTATATATATTTACATATGTATGTATGTATTTTGCATATGTGTAACCTAAATATAGAGATCGATTATTCGACTGTTTTCAAACACCAGATTTCAAATAAAAAAACAACTGGTTAATCGGTTATTTTATAAAAATAATTACAAATTATGTAATAAAACAACTCATTTCATTTCATTGCTGAATCAAATAAAATTAACAAATTTTGTCCCACTAGGGGATTTCGCAAACATATTGTAGTTTACTTGCAGGCATAAAAATATGCTAAAATATAATCAGGTTTTCCTTGCTGCACCATTATGTCAATCTTATGGACTATTAACTGGTTAATAAGTCCTCAAGTCAAAGAGCCTTTACAGCTTAATATTTTAGGACACTTGAGATATTTTTCCTTATCCTTTCCAACGCTTTTAAAATTTTTTCACACTTCAGAGAACATCAGAGAACAGTATGAAAATATATGTACATTTGTATGTACATATTTATTATTACTCACTTTTAACTTAATCCTTTCTGGTAATAACACACGTTTTTTATAATTCTTTTTATTTACACAATTCTTAATGTTTTTGTCTTTTAATACACCCTGAGAAAAAATATGTTTAAGTATCGTCACGGGAATATGATCAAAAATTATTTTAATATTCCATTATCCCTGAAATTTTTTTTATGGTCACGACAAACATATTTTTGTTGTAGTAAATTTTTGGCGAGTGTAAACCATAATTATGAAAACAGCAATAATTTATAGATACATATGTTGATGTTAATCATTTACTAATGCCCCTGTTACGGTTTACAACTCAACTATACTTCAGTTGAAATTTTGCAATTTAGTATTACAAAACATAAAATTACAACTCATAACTAGCAGTTATTTTATTAACATAAAGTTAAAAGCAGTTAAGTTAAAGTTTTTTTGTTTTTTTTTGTCACAATAGCATCAGCTGTCAAATACCAAAAAAGAGTTAAGTTGTTTTAAAGTTGAGTTAACTGAGTGGAGTTGTAAACCATAATAGGGGCATATTATTCTCAATCAGGCAAATAAATATTTGACTTTTTTCGTGTAATATTTGTCGTGTGTGTTTATTAACCTTTGCTTTATTGTAAAATTATATTTATTTATAGAGAACAAATATTCATATATTGAATTACGTCTTTATACAGTTTTAAGTAAAATGTATGATTTTATTCAAGTTCAAATTATATCAATATATTTAGTAAAAGTAGAAAAATAATATAATTGTTTATATAGATTTAAGCAAATGCAATATTTTTCTAAATTTGCACAATTTTTATTAGTATTCATTCAATCTTTAATATTAATGTGCTTTTTGCGTTCTTATTTATTGTCGACCTGAATTGTAGTGAATGAAGTAGTTCAAATCAAATCTCTTTGGTGTTTTTTCTTTCTTATTTTATCATATTAATGATGCAATATCATGACTATTGTTTAAAAGATGAAATACCAAACAATTTTATTTTTAACTATTTGTTATTTAACAAATTAAAAAAAAAACAATTTTTGATGTTTAATAAACACATATGTGTGTATGTATGTATGCATGTATGTCTGCATATATATTTCTGTTAAGTTTGTTTTAAAATGTAAATACATGTAGTTAAGATAATAGAAAATAAAAAATAACATTATAAATCATTAATTAAAGAATAAATAAATAAAGAAAATTCAAAAAAATAACCAATTGATGAACAACATAATTTTTTAAAATTTGGTTGGTAATTTTGGGAAACAAATTTTTAATATCTCTTTTGTCTGGTTTTAATCTGGATAATAATTTTTTATTTTCTTTAACGATGACCAAAAAAAAACTCATGTTTAAAAATGAACGTTTATTCGTAACAACATAAACGTTTTATTTATTTGAGAATGAAACAAACAAAACTTTAAGGTGGTTGCTAATAGATCATAGTATTTGTGTATTAAAAAGTAACTGGTAAATAGCAAACGATCCACAGTGGTTCTAATTACAAATTGAGCACGAAAAAAGCCATAACTCTTTTTTTAGAAGTACCTACAATTATAAAATTTTTACGGTCAAATGACTTGGTATGGCACCATATCACGCCAAAAATTGACGCATTCGATTGATATATGGATATTGCCACTATCCATATAAAATTAACTGACATAGGACCTGCAAAATCATATCACAATCATTGATATTACAGTGTTAATTTTGTTTTAAGTATTCACTGCAAACACAAAAAAAAAAATAACAATTTGGTAACAATACACAAAGATACAATAACTTTTTAAGTAATGGCTATCAATGCAGTACATCGCCAGCGCTTCTTTACTGCTATAAGGTATTAGTCTTTTAGATAGCGTACTTAAGAATGTTTTTGTTCTTAATAGCCTTTTTTGAGAAACATCAATGGATCGAATAACGTCTGCAGCAACTCTTTTGCCTGACTTTTATTTATTTTATTTATTTTACGAGGCTTTAATATGAAAGACAATTTTTTAAATTTATTTTTATAGTCGCCATCTTCATAATTTTCTATACCACTTTCGATAAAAATACAAAATATAATAGAAAAACGAATTATTACAAAATAATAGAAAAATGTTTTTTCTTTTGGTCCTTTTCTGCATACCAAAAGACTCGATATGAAGTGGTTAGGCAAAAATTGCATGCATATTTTACTTAAACGGAATGCTTAATCAACGGCACATCAAGACACCCCTCACTTGTATAAATAAAACTAACAAATATTAAAGAAAATGGTTTCCCTTTATTTTACAAGCTTTCAAAAGCACACTAAAATTATCGACTGGTTTTTTATTAAAAACAAAGTGAAGCAATTATTTGTGTTTTAAACCATACTGCAGTAATATACATACATAATTGCAAATATAAAAAAAATTTGTATACTGTTATGCATGTCGGGTATTCGTCATTAAAATACTATTAAATTTTTCGTATTTGTAGCATCCGAAAAACGACTTTTTTCGCGCTAAACTTGTAATTAGAACCACTGTGCGGTCGTCACATTAACCAGATTTAAATGGAAATCCGCTTTTTCTTTGAAGACGCAACTTTGAAACGTCGCAAGTCGATAACCTAAATTCATGTTGAAAATAAAAAAGGAAAATTTAGCAAAAAAAAAAAAACGAGTAATTTTATTTGTAAACAGATTAAATACCTGATAAAATTAGATAAAAAAAATTTATTTTGGACAATTCGAATGCGAAATGAATACGCCAATTCTCACCGTTTAAACTGTTAAACAATGAACATTTAAGGATTTCATCTCTAGTCTTTAAATATAGAATTGACTCTTAACAGCCAAACTTCCTGTTCACACACAGCAAGTTTTTAGAAGTGGGAGAAAAAAGCATGGAAACGGATACAGACTTACCAGTCCTTTTGTTTTACTTATTTATACATCTACATTTTTAAAAACACACAGTATAGCAAAAATTGCTAAAGAAATTTTCTCTGTGTTAACTCTTACATTTAAATTAACAAACTGTAACAAACTGTACCTAATTGGCGTTTTTCCTAAATTACGGCTCTTCACAATGTATGTACAATTAAAACTTAAACGGAACTTTAACCGCTATTTCTTTTTATTTAATTTTTTATACTAAATATTTTGCCACAACGGCATCACTAGAAAATTAATTACAATATTTCATTTTGAAAATTTTATTGTATGTACATAATTTTCATACACCTACATACATATCGTCACCTAATATGCAAAAAGGCGTAACAACACTTTTTATTTCTTTATAGGAGAAGCAAAAAACGTTGTAGGCAACTTAGTTATTCAAAAATAAAAACAGTCAGTTTTTTCATTCAAGTGTGTTGTTGCGTCTTTTTGTTTTTGAAATTTATACACTTGTTGTTACGGCCTTTTGAATTTCGTTTGTAAAATCGTTTTTTCTTGGCGTATAAGTTCAAAATTCTGGAGAGACATGTAATTTAGTTTAGTGCATTATAATCAATCAAAAACTCGATTTTGATTTTTTTTGCTGTTACGCCCTTTTGCATATTAGGTGACGATATGTAAAAATAAAAAAAACTTAAAACAAATTTTTAAAGGCAATATGTACATACTTACATACATATGAATGTATATTTTTATCTTCCATTACATTACTTTTCGTAAACAAAGTACAACAAGTAGTATTGCCGTATAATCTACGTAACTAAAGGATGGTGAAACCCTAAACAGTAACCTCTGGTTAAAGAATGGCAGTTAAGAAAACTGCCGGTTAGTTAATTCTTCTGTTTAAATACGATAGTTTTATATTGTAAAAATGGCCGGTAAAAAAATAATTGCTATTTTTAATGAACTATGTTTTAAGCATAATAATTAAAACAAAAACCAGATTTGTATGAAAATAACTAAATCGATAAAAAATAAAAAAATAACTCAAAATGTTACTCATCTTCTTCTATTACAGATTTGCTGTTTCATACAGATAAAAGTAAAGATAATGTCGATGGAAGCAAAAGAATAACTCATATTAAGCAAACCTCCGATGCCCACAATACAAATACAACAACTGCGAAAACATCAAAATATCAAACGTTAAGTCAGCTGAAAAAAGCTAAAGAGAACAAGCATCAACGTGATACAAATATTAAAAACATGACGTTATCGACTCAAGAAAATATAAGGGAAACTCGCGATTCAACATGTCAAAATGAGAAACAACAAAGTAATCAACAGCATCAACAACAACTGCAATATTTAACAAATAATGCAATTGAAAATTGTTTTGCAAATGATAGCACATCGACCATTGTTAATATGGATATATTCGATGATCAGCTGAGCACCAGCAGCAACAGCAATACGAGTCATTTTTCTTGTGAGGCCACACCATTGACCACAACTACACCACCGATAAGTTTAAATGACATTATTGATACAAATCTTTTGCATTTTGGATCAAATACCGAATCGTTGCTAAACTGCAGCTGTCAACGAATGTCGGGAGATGTCTCAGCATCAGACCATAAGTGCGATAACTTAGTTGTTGTTGCTGCCAATGATAAATGTGATGATGAGAATAGTAGCAATAGCAGTAGTGGATCGTTGTGAGAGTTACTTAATAATCCTTTATTTGCAAGGACAACAATCAAGCGTAGAAGTTTCTACTTCAATCGTTTTTGCAGAAATATATTTAATAATAATAATCATGGTAATAAGAGTAGTAGTACACAGAAATAAGAAAGAAAATTTTATTAAACGTTATCGTATTCGTTTAATCATTAACCAACATTAGCACTTGATTTGAATCCTAAAAATATATTTAATTAATTATTTTATCGTTTATTAACATGGAGAAGGTTAGATTTAACAAACCAACAAATTTACATTTCAGCTTTTTCCGTTGTCACGATAATGTCAGTTAAAAATGGCGGCGGATAACGTGTGACGGATTCTATCTGCCCCGGTCTTTAGTATTCAAACTTCGAAATTTAATTTAGATAGAGAAATCTTTCGCCAACCCACCGACGGTAGAAACTATGAGTCTGAGAATTGTTATTTCGATGTGACTCTTTCTCTCTCTCTCTCTATCTCTTTCTTGAAAGTCGCATATACGATTTTTTGCACATCTTTTTTATTAATTTTTTGTATTCGTTTGCTTTGATGTGGGTTTTTGCAAAATTTATTCAAGTTTAAATTCTAACTGAAACTAAATACATACATACATACCTATGTAACTTTAATTTATATTGCAAACAAAAATTTACCAATTTTATGTATGTATGTATGTGTTTAAACCTTTAAAAACATTTCTTTAAATTCGATTAAATATTTATATTTACATATACTTATATACCGCGCAAGTTCAGTACAACGGGAGAAACTGTGTCATGACTGCGACTTTTCCATATGAGTCGTCTACGATGCGCCAAAAAGAATCGTGTAAGACTATTTTATTTCTACTTCAAAAGAGCTTTAAAACAATCGCTTAAATGTGTCTCTTACGATGCGCCAAAAAGACAAAAACATCTTTAATTTTTCCTAAAATGCTAAAAAATTGCTACAAAATAAAATGGATTGATTACATGTTCTGTGTTTAGTATTGTTTATTTAATTTTCGTAACATGGAAGATTTCACAATTTGTACTTTTTATGTTTAATATAAATAGCAATATACATACATACTTATATAGTATGTACCATCAGCATGCACAACTTTATTGATTCCTGCATCGTCAGCTTTACGGACTTTTGATGGCAGACATCTCTAAAAACAAAATAAAAATTGGATGCTGTAAGAGCATGTCATAAAAAGTACTTACTTGGTTATATTTTAGTTATATTGATCTCCTGTATAGCGGATTCCATAATTTTTTTCCCTTTCGTTTGCATTTGTATTTAACTCCCAAAAGCCGCAAAATGATCGCGCTCGTCAAACAATCTTTTTACATGTGTATATGAGGATATTTTTCCAAAAAAATATTTCATTTAGAAATTATCTCTTTTTAGAAGTTATGACACTAAAATTCTTAATTTTTCTCTGTTCTATTTTCTAAGTTGTGTTTTTTTTACAATTTTTACTAATGTTTGTGGCAAGTTAACGATAGAGACATAATATGTATATGCATGTATTTATATGTTATTTTGTATACTTAAAAGTATGAATAGTCAGTGTTATAATATATGTGTCTTCCCTTGCAAATTATTCTTAACTACTTGGATAAATTCCTTTTTGGCTTTATTTTAAATTATGAATTTAAAAAATAGTCAATAAAATTTAATCGAAAATCAAACTGACATAGCATACATATACACATATGTAAGTACATATTTAAAAAAGAAAATGTTTTGACTTAAAAAAAATTTATTTTTATTATTTAAATTTTGCTCTACAAATGTTCATTATTAATTAGGTCTGTTCCAGGTGCATAACAAAACAGTCCGGACTATTGAGAGTAAAAAGAAAATTACTCTCTGAATGTGACAAAGTTGTCCAAAATTGCTGGAACGCAAAAAACCACAATTGAACATTGAATATTGAACATTATCGCTTTTGAACTAATTTGTGCGAGTTTGGACTGTTTTGTTATGCACCTGGAACAGACCTATTATTATATATTAGTTAACAATTTAAATTATTTAAAAAAATTTTTAATTTTTAAAATTAAATAAAATATTTTAGCCGAAAAAAATGTTTAGTGTAAAAATTTTTTTTATAGTTAATAAAACTTTTTACTAATATTTAAGTTGTTATTCCAACAAAAAAAAAAAACTAATTCCAAACAAATCAAAAATCGATTACTATGAAATTTTATTAAATATATATATTCTTTAATAAAATACATACAAACATACTTTAAATTAAAATGAGTTAAAACTTAAACTATGCTCAACATCATTTCTTTCAAAAACATTCCACAAAATTTTTAAAAAAATAATCCTAAAAATTCTTTATAAAGTTTATAGGTACGTATTGTAAAAAAATATTCCGAAAAGTATTTCAGAAAATGTCATGTTTTTTTTATTGGTACTTCATGTAAAAAAGAATAATATGTTGAGACTAAACTTTTATAATATGACTTCAAGTAAGTTTTGTGTTTGTATTAAGAATATATGTATGTTTACCAAATATCCTTAAAATCATTGAAAATGTTTTTATTTATTCCAATTACATACCTACATACATGCATACATATGTTTGTATGTATGTATGTATGTATGTATAAAATAAAATAAAATTCTAAACCTACAACCATTTTCCTTTCTATTCCTTTATTACACGTAGATAATATACGTTTATATGTACATACATATGTACATTATCTAATATATGTATGTATGTAATATGCATACATATAATAAAAACAATGTGCTTTTTTGTGTTTTTGTTTAATGTATCGCAGTAAATATAAACTTTTTTTTAGTATATAACTGTCTATTGAGATCTTTTTTGGTAATATGTAATTTAAAACCGAATATAAGATTTCATTCCAAAATTGTTTTTTTTAAATGAATGTATCCTTAAATTTAAAACTTTTATCTCTTTCTAAATTTGTAGAAGTTTTTCATTTCAAAGGAATGTAATTTATAATAAAATAAATAAACTAGATGTAAGTATAAATAAGTTTTAAATTATTGAACTATGAAAATATTTTTGTACTGGCTTCTACATATGTATGTAAATTAACTTTAATAAAATCTAGCCAAGTTATAATGTTTAATTTGGCTGTGCAAAAAACTCTGCTGAAGTTTAATTATTTGGGATAAGTATGTAACAATTAAATGTTTTTGTATAAATAAATGCAGACATTTAAATTTTGTAAAAGGTTTACGAAACCAATTACACTATGCAACAAATGAAAACTTTTATTAAACGCAAGAACATGACAGTATAGATTCGATTATATCAGCAAAGTGTAGTAAAACCTAATACTCAAATTGGTGACCGTTTTTTATGGGCCTCAAAAGATTCTAAAAATCAGTGGGATGACAAAAAAAAGTGTCATCAGTTTTTGTCTAATAGCTAGTTTAAAATTGGTGATACGGCTTAACTATATTTGGCAATAATGTAGCTAAGAGTTTGATGAACAAACCAAGTTAATATAATTCTTCTTCATTCTAATAGTCGTTTATAATCATATCATTCTTCATGTGATAAATTTGCGGTTTTTCTTTTTTAAGTTATTATTAAAATATTTTAAAATAGGAATTGATAGAAAAAAATGGAGCTTTCAATGTATTCTATGCTAAATTTAAAATGATTATTCAATTTAAAAGGCCACGCCAAGATACTTGATATTATTACTTACCTCGATGATACTGTTTTCAAAAAATATTTTTCGATTTTGTTGTTTTTTTTCTAATTATTTATATACATACATATGTACATAAAATAGTAAAGTGACTGATTGATTCATCATCGCACAGCCCATACGGATAGAGCTAGGAGACTTGAAATTTGCATTGTGGGATACTCTCACGTTGTACAGATCCACTAAGAAGTGATTTTTGGAAATTCAAATATTTAGGGGAT
Source organism: Paykullia maculata (assembly GCA_003055125.1). NCBI lineage: Eukaryota > Metazoa > Arthropoda > Insecta > Diptera > Rhinophoridae > Paykullia > Paykullia maculata. Next base: position 26,659 of record NDXZ01015233.1, read on the forward strand.
AAAAAAGGAAAAAATCGGTAACTATATATCTTCTAAACTAGACAAAATACAAACAATATTTAAATAGTATTACATATATTTTACCTTTTAGTTTACCTGTGTTTGGAACTATTTTCAGATTTGAGGGCCTAGAGGGTAAAACTGAGTAATGAGATAAATGAGATTTTATTTTGGTACTTTTTGTGGCCCTTATAAATACTAAACCAATAAACATAGAGACATAATTTAAACTACGTTCGTCACTTCTCTAAAAATAAAGAATACGTTTTCGGTACTTTTTTGAAATTCAAACGTTTAGGGATAAAAACGGGAAAAGTGTTAATTAGTAAACAACTGACCCGATTTAATTAAAATTTACGTGGTAGAAAAAGGGAAAACTTTGAGTAACCAGTTTTAGGTAGCGAAGCAGACTGGGACCATCTAGTTATGTATAAAAGAAAAGAAAAGGCAAAACAGTTAAATGTGATTTCATCGACTATTTTCCACCGATCATCACTATTTTGAACGGCTAACTCGTCCCTATAGGTGTTTTGAGTTTCAAACAAATTTAATAAGTAATTGCGAAATACCTTACCGTAACGTTTTTTAAAGAGTTTAAGGTTTAAGGGAGTTTTTTTATTACTTTAAAAACAAAAAATAAAAACCAACTCTGGGTCGATCAATTTGTTTTCAAAAATTACTAAGAAATTTCATTTTTTCAAATTTTTTTATAATTGTTTTTTAAAATTTTAAAATTTTCATGTCTGCTGCAGTTAAATAATATTTATGCAATCTGTGTCGCACAATACTATTGCTAATTGCTGTTTGGGATTTTGCATTGATGTTCTTCGTAATTTATAACGCACTATTATCGAGATTTTTTAAAAAAGCTAGAAAAAGTAAAAACATTATTGGCGTAAAAGTCTTATTCGGCAGCTGCTAATAGAGATAATCATATTTGTGGGATTCACAAGCAATATATGATATCATAATGTCATATGTCCTAAAAAATGAAAATGGTTTAGGTTTTTTGCTGTTGCTTTTTCCGTTCGGCTAAGGATAATTTACGACAGCACAATAAACATAGCAGTCAGAGTCATATTACTTTAGGACGCTTTTAGTATGAAAATTAACTTAAACCATTTTTAATTTTTAGGGCATATGACATTATGATATCCTAAGTTAGCTTGTGAATCCCTCAATTATGTTTGTGATCTAAAGTTCTATTTCAAATTGGCGCGCGAACATAATAATAAAAAAAATACTTTTAATCACGATAACACTAAAACAATTAAGATAAATATTAAGCAGTTATCACATAGCTATAAAAAAATTGTCAATTAAACACAATAATGGTAAGATTAAAATTGTATAATAATAATAACAAAAAAAAAAAATCTTTCTAAAGTTTATGTATATGTATGTATTTTTAAATGTGTTCTTATCCATTAACTTGATACGAATTTTATCGTTTACAACACCTTTTGTTTTATTAAATAAAAGGCAGTTAAGACAACAAACTTTACGTAAGATAAAATATATTCCTTTCATATGTTTAAATTAGAGTTTAAATAATGGTATATATAGTTGGTGCTGTTTTTTTTTTTTTTTTTTTTTTTTTTTT
>NDXZ01015241.1:0-12545 GCA_003055125.1 Paykullia maculata
TACCCTTACCACACGTGTGTGTGTGAAGGGTATAAAAAAATTTGTATACAGACTTTAAGGTACATTTTTTATGGGTTTATATTTATTGTACATGAAATTATCGTTCTCGTGATACTTCGATTTTCGTTTTGTCCGTCGCTGTAAATTTTTCACCCGGAATAGTAAATTCTTTGTTCAAACGCTCTTTTAACGCCTACGATGGTAATTTTTTTTTTACGAATTTCTCTTATGAATTTACAATCGCTTGCAGTTATTCCTTGTTTAGAAAATTATCTCTTGTCCGCAAGCTTTTTCGGGGTACAACTAGTAGTTGTTTCGGTTACGAAACCTAACCGAAGGCTGCTTAATTTTGGTACGACGGGTGTCAAGTGCCTTTTAAACTTTGGTTATGTTAACTTGGGGAACGTTGTGGTAGTTTCGGTTTGAACCCAAATCGCAAGATTATGGAGTTGCATTGCGTTGAGGCTCCGCTTCTCACACATAGGGGGAGGTCACTTAGCAAACTGCCATTAGTGAAGGCGCTGGTCGACGCATTGTATTCAACCATTGTAAAGAGTACTGTGAGATTTGGCTTTCAGGTGGTCATATTATTCTTGAACACGTTGTCCGCGGCGATACATTTTTAATAACCTTTTTTTATTCCGGCTATAGTAAATTTTTTGAATGCAATTTTGTATTGTACAATTTCTTACCGCCAAAAATTCTAGTGAGTTAGATAAAAAACTTGTGTTAATTTCTGTAGGGTACAATATTTTTGTTTTCCACACTGAAGTTTTACCTCTGTTTTCATTTATATTCTAAAATAAAATATTCTTGTTGGTATTTAAATTGTTGCCATTTAGAGGAATTTTTAAATTTCAACGCAACATGTACGACGAATTGCTTTTATTACGTAAAAAGACAAATTTTTTAAACTAAAACCTTCAAGTGCAACTTTATATATTTCTAAAATGATTTTAATGTTTTTTCCTTAAGCTTCACGTAAACGAAATTAATTTATAGTTTTAGCAAACTTAAGATTAATCCTTTTATAGTTGAAGAAGAAAAAACTTCCTTTTATAAATGTTAACAAAATAAAGTCAAATTAAGTTTTATAAGTGAAAAAATAAAAAAATGTTTAACTAAAGTTTGGTAATCTAGTATTTAATATCTAAAAGCGCTCATCTCATGTTAAAGTTTTGGAAAAAAAATTTTTCTTAAATAAAAAATTCAACTTTTGTATATTTTTTTTCTAATATTCTACTTTTTCTGATTGAGTTAGTAACATTTAAAGCCGCAGCATATTTAAAGGAGTCTTGTTTAGTTTTTCTTTTAATATCTGTTTATTCCTTCACCAAAAATTGATAATCTTCGTTTTGAAAGACTTCTGGCATAAAAATAAACCAGTTTTCTTTCCTTTTACATCATTTTCAAGTATTTTTCTTTTGAAACATTATATTTTTTTCTTAGCATAACCTTAAGGATTTGTAGTACAAAAACGAAGCATATTTTTTACCGACGCCGCACGTCTTCTCCTTTTCCATGTAAAGAGTTTTCTACGATAATAAATCCTCTTTATACATTTAAAATACACATACACATGTTCAAATGAAATTAAACTTTTATACGTGTCAGTCCCCCTATATGTATGCATTATACGCCTTTCCTAAAAAGCATGCTTCAGTTTCTTTGTAAGTACATAAATATGTATGTGAATAGACCTTATACCCATAAGTTTGTTTTAAGGTAAGAAAATAGTAAAGATCTTGTGTTCCCTCTAGCAAAGGTCTTAGTGGCAACATAACCATCACTTTTATAGCCTAAGAAGATATAAGTTTTTTTTTCAGGATAGATGACTGAATCACTAATCAACTGCTAAACAATTACAAAAAGAAAAGATTCTAAATATTAAAATTATTATTTCAAATAAAACTTTATTTGTATTTCTATGTTAAAGAAACGGGGACATGTGTTAAAAATAACGGATTCGTAAAACAACGAAAACCTAAAGCTTTTTTTAAGGAAATTTTAAAAATAATTTACAAAAAATATACTCAGCTACCCCCCCCCCAAAAAAAAATGGTTGCTGAATTTTGCAGTAAAATTTGGCTTAAATAAGTTGCAGCTAAAAGTATTTTTAGATAAAATAAGGCAGCCATTCCAATTTAATTAAAAGTCAATCAATTTTTGTTTTTGTGTTAAAGTTTCCATATTTTATTTCCTTAAAACTGCGAGCTTAAACATTTGTAAACGAAATTGATATCCAACACTTAAAATAGTAGAATTTTAGAATTAGAATTAGTTTTGGTGATAACTGTAGATAAGCAATGAAAAAAAAATGTTTAAGACAGAATTAAATAAATAAAGTTCATCGTAATAATACAAAATATTTAAAAGTATAAATAAGTCATTTTTACAGATTTGTGGTTTTTTTTTTAAATTAAAAATTACTGAAAAACTATTTTTTTTTTAAATTCGTTTTTTAGTGTTTTGTATAAATTTCCTTATTGATTTTAATGAACAACTAGTTGGCCAGTTTTTAAATAAAAACCTATTATGTAGTTTCAAATTACATTTTCTGTTGATTATACTAATTTAATTCTTTAAGTATCGACAATAACTTTAATTTTATTTTAACTTATGTTGACCTATAAATTTCTTATCTATGAAGTAATTCATTTTAATTTGATATAAAAAAAAATGTTTACGACACCAGCAGAGTTGTATGGTTTTTATCTTCAATTGGTATTTAAGATTTGGATGTAAATATTATTTGTTACATTTTGTAAAAAGAGGTGATCGATTATCGCTCATATTTGTATTTTTCTACCACTAATAATTTCAAAATGATCTTGAGAGCCCAAATAAGTTAAATAAAAACAAGTAAGAGCGCTCTATTCGGCTATGCCGAATCTTATATACCCTTCACTACGGGTAATCATTTTTGTGTAAAAGAAAAAAAAAAAAAACTTAAGAAAAACGAGGCAGTCGTTTTTTTTGCTTATATCTCAGTCAGCTATTGATGGATCTTGCCAGTTTTCAATACCGATTTCTCGAAAGCATTTCCAAAAGTTTGATACCACATACAACCCTGGGTGACCTATGGGAGCTACGTAAACTTGATTTCCACATACACACGGACAGACGGACAGACGAACATGGCTAAATCGACTTCCCTATCTATATGGATCCCGAATATATATACTTAATAGGGTCTCAAATGAATATTGAAGAAACTACAAACGGAATGACAAACCTAACCTATATATGTATACCCTTACCACATGTGTGAAGGGCATAATTAATAAAAATGCGAATTAAAGGTTTTTTTATTTTATTTTTTTATTTTAGATTAATATATTTACGAAAGCAAACTAAATATTTTCTAAATTAACTAAATAAACAGATGCACTCAAATAGTTTTCTTAGCGAATTTATAGAATCTGTAAGAAGTTCTGCTAATTACTGTTCCCCTGCAGTTTTTGCCAGAATCTACATAAAGTCCTATAATCCAGTATAATAAGTCTTAAAGTTAAAAAGTTTTTCATTTTACTTATTCAATGCATATTCAATTAAAGTAAAGGCAGCATTAAAATGTTTGTGTTATTTATCTGTTGATATTTTTGGGGGGTTTGTTGCCTTTTGTTGTCTTCTTTTTGGTTTTTAAGCCTTAATTGAAATCGCAATCGACATATTTTTTAAATATTTTCATAATATTTTATCTGTTTGTTTTCAGTATTAATTATCTTTTTCTTTTGACCACAAATTTTTTCCAATAAATTGAATTTGCCATTTAAATTAATTCTCTTAAGTCCTTTCAATAAAATTACATTAAAAAACTACGCTGTGGTTTATTTGTAAATTTTTGAATTATTTTCTTATATCCTTTAGCAAGCGTATAGGCATATAAGTTTATCAATCCGTTTGTATGTTTTTATGTGTTTATGACTTTATAAAGTTGAAATATTTTAAATTCTTATTGATAGAAGAGTCGACTGAACGATAATCGTTTATCTGTGTTGGTAAAACTAATTTTTTGAAGATGTTGAGTTTAGAGAACCCTATATAATGTAGAAGCCTTAGAAATATTCGGGATAATTTTGCTATTCAAAATCAGCAGAAACGATTCCTAAAAAATTACCTCAACTGCCTCTGTTACTTAACTAAGCAATTCTCGGTAATGGTTCAAAAAATGTTGATGTTGAAAGTCGCTTAAATTAGCTCATAACTGACTGAGATGAACTTCAAACTACAACTGTCTCTGTTTTTTACACATATTTTTTGGACATAAAACTAATTTGGCCACTTTAGAGTTAAGAATTTTTGCTTAAAAAATTGTGTAATTCATTTCTGGACAAATTAAGTCCAATAGATAGACAAAACAATTTACCCGAAAAATATAAAGGAGGATTTGTCGATTGGAACATCTTACGACGAAGTCTGGTGAATTTTTGTTTGTTTTGGGGGCTTTGATAAAGCAATTGGGGCTTTGGTGCGTCAGTGCCTGTGGAGGAGAATTTAACAGTATCTTATTCCAAACATACCCGCATTGCAAGAATTAGGTTTATATGTCAAACCTTTGCTGTTTAATTCAATATTTGAATTCCATCAGTCCTAATGAAACCCCTCAGTTCCATTGCAAGAATCTAATATGATAAATTTCTAAATAACTTTTATACATTCTTTTGTATCGCTTATCTTTTGTTGTAATACATTTTTGTACTGTTTAGTTGGGAATATTTGGATTTTTTGTTTGTATTCTACGTATTGTTAAACGTCAAATATCAACAACCGTCAAACATATAAAGAAATTAACCACAACAGCGATTCATTATAGTGATATACCAAACAGATATGTACAACCTTACAAAGTGGTGTTGAATTAAACTTATAAGTTTATTTTACCAATTCAGCTAATTAATATACACCTTTCCATGAGTTCTAAAGTAACAATCCGATTGCAATTTAGAAATGTCCGTTTGACTGCAAATTGCCTTTTGGCAATTTAATTGCACAAGCAATTAAACCTCTTTCTACATACGAGTACTTACAAGTTTGTGAAGGGTATATGAGCTTCGGTATAATCGAGTTGTGCTGCATTCTTACTTGATATTTTTTGTGTATACAAACCTGTTTGTTCGTTTATCAATTCAATATGCAGATTTATTTTTAATTCTACAACTACAACTCTCAAAACTAAAGTTGTAAATATTTATTTTCAATTATATTAATTGCTGCCACAGTAGCAAAGTGTAGATTTTAACCTCAAACTCTGTTTTTATCTAACAATAAAATACTAAATAAATACAATATATAAGTACATATGTATATATGAATATATTAAAAAAGCATTGAAAAATATTAAAAAAGAAAAATAAATAAATAAATATTACACAAAATAAAATGTTAAAAGGAGGGTAAGTTATTTTTTAATTCTTATCATAAAAAGTGCACACAGCTTTTGAAATGAATAAAATATTCTTCACTCTCTTTCTCTTTTTCTCTCTCTCACCCAACCACTTACTGCCTTCACTCCATTTGCTGTGGCGTATAATGGTTTTATTCATGTTCACATTTTTTGTAGACTTTATTTTTTAAATTAAAGTCTATGTTTTATTAGTTTCATGAATAGTTTACTACATGTAAATTTGTTAAAAGGACCATAAAATAGACAGATAAGTTATTAAACAAAACGTTAGTGTATTTGATACTACTCTAGATGAATGGCAACGTTTTTCGTTGTTATTATTATAGAACATTGTAAACCATAGAAATATTGTGGATTTTTGTTTTTTTTAACTATAAAAGTTGTATAAACATTTTTGTTAAATATATTTAAGAGGTTTCAGTGATTTGTCGTGAAACTATTTTAAAATTAAAGTTGGAAAGAATATCTCAAATAAAAAAAAATGGAATTAAAAAATACGGACTTAGCTCAATTTTAATACTAAACTGCTTTAGAAATTCATAAAAAGGGGAGCTGCGTTTATTGTTAGAATGTTAGAATGCATCCCACATATAGTTTCTCTGCAAAAAAATACAAATTTTATTTTCATTCAAAAACCGAATATATAGTTTAGGTTTGGATTTTATTAAATTACACAAATGAATTCTAATCGAGGTCTAGTTAGCAAGGTGTTACATTTCAATTCAGCACCTTAAGGTGACGATTCTTCAACAAAATATCTTGGCAATTCCATGCACAAACTTATGATGTGTTGACATTTGAACGCGAGAGTTTTTGAAATTTGTTTTCAATTAACATTAGTTCGTATACAAGTTGCAGTTTTGTTTTGGTATTACAAATTAAATTTCCCTAAATTGGGAAATTATTTTACAAAATTTAATATTCAATAAAAGAAAAAAATCTTTTTTATTATTAGAAAGATTTTCACTAATGGCTGCTTAATAACTTTTTTATAGTTTAAATTGAGTTTATAAATTTTTTTGGTTTTTAATGTTTTTTTTTTCATTTTTATTGTAAAGTAATTTTATTTTTATAAAACAACTAGGTTTTCTTTAAATTTTTCCACTTTTTTTACGATTTTACTGTATTTTTGTTTGTTTTTTTTAAATAAAGTATTTTCCTTAAAATATATCATTAACTCTAAAAGGCAACTTTATCTTTTTGCATGTTCTCCATTAATCGATCGACTGTGGTTTCAACCACTTTACCACTATGTTTGGCCATTTTCCAAAAATATACCGCCACATCGGCCAAGAAATTTTTCATTAAATCCTTTATGCCATTTTCCTCTAAAATTCGCTGATAATCATCATCTTCCAAACCGGTTTCAGTGCGATCATTCAGCAACAAAGTGGTTTTATCGATCTTGAAAATTATTTAAATTGGGTAAACCCTTTTATAAATTTTTTGAATACATTTTTACATAATTACCTTTTTTAATGAATCCCAATACAATTCATCCTTTTTATCCAAATTTGTCTCTTGTTGAGCCACTTCCAACTTTTGAACAAATTCCTCTATGTCTTTATAACGTTGGCTTTCTGGCTTCAAAGAGGTTTTCACTTTATTAAAGAAACCAATTTGATTTTTAAAAATATTATTCAGGAACTCTTCAGTTTCCACACGAACTTGCCGTTCAAATTCTTCTTTAGCCTCGTCGGTAATTAAAGAAGAAGAGGAGGAAGAAGAGGTTCTCATGACGCCAGCTAAGCAAAGCTGTAATGAGTAGTAAAATTAAAGGTTCTAAACTCAGCACTTAACACAATTCCAAATACTCTTCCACTCACTTGTGTAATACTTATAGAGAGATATAAACTAAATATTTTTTTAGAAAACATTTTAGAGAATTTTCTTTTTATATATATTTAATTGCTATAAGTCCTTCCAGTTTAAGCTCTTTCTTGAGACTAATCTTGTTATAAATGTTTAAGTCTTTCTGTTTGCAACCAAATCAAATGATTCCTATCTTATTATGAATTTGTTGACCTGTTTTCTTTCTCCCTTGTGCTTGTTGAAAGTATGTTGGCGATGATGATGATTTGCTGTCTCGTTATCACTTGAAGGTCAATTTTATTATGATTTTTTTTTTGCTGTTTTGTATTCCACAGTAAAATACTGTAATTGAACCTTTTTTACTAAATTGATAAAGCGGATTTTGCCTTATAGTTAATTAAATTAAATAATTATTTGTTAAAAAAAAAAATGCGACCATAATTTTAAAATCATTTATAAGCTAATCTCCCCCATGACAATTTGCGCTGTGGGGTTTCTAGTTGTATTTAATATAAAAAAAATTAATGGTCTGGTGCTATTAAATAAATGTATTTTTTTTTTATAATTTGTATATTTAACATAAGTAAGTACATTCAAAACGTGCCACACTTGCTTAACGCGTACACACTTCTTAGCACCTTCTTCACCAACATTTCTAATGGGAATTTTATCACATGCTTAAATATAAATTGAAGAAAGTTTGCTGGATGGCGTTTTTTTCTTTTTGCTCTAAAAGTAGTTAACGCAAAGTAAATAATTTATTGGCTTTTAAATTCTTCAAGTAATTATTATTTTATTCTTTTAATGATCTCTACTAAAAATTTAAGAAATATTTGAAAACTAAGCAATATTTTATATATAAATTTATAAGCTTTTAAGCTTTTGAATTTGTTAAAAAAAAGCATAATGGCTATAAATTGACCAATAATTTATAACTTATGAAGGACATACAATTTTACATAAATTGCGGTCTAAAAACTGTATTTTATTGACATTTTTTTTAATGGAATTTTTTTTTTAACAATTTAATGCAAAAAATTTAATAGAAATTCCTAAAGAAATGACCAAATAATAAATTAAAAGTTGGTAAGAATATATAAAGATGTGTCATTCCGGTTGTAATTTTTACAATATTCATTTGCGACCCCATTAAGTATATAAATTATGGATCCTTATAGATAGGGAAGTCGATTTAACCATGTCCGTTGGTTAAATATGGTATCAGACTTTTAAAAAAAACTAACATTTTGAAAACTTGTATAAAAAGTAATTTATTTTTTAGAAAAAGTTTCCCGATATCTCTTAAACTACTGAGCAAATTTAATAACATAGCTTTAAGATAATTTTATTGTTAAATTTCTATTTTATATTTACTTGAGTAGGACAAACCGTTCTCCAGTTATGCTAACATACATATGTCTTGCAACTGTCTTCATTTTAGACACGAAGCTATATCTCGAAAAGTAGAGCTAATCTGTTTAACATATGTAGTCAGCAACAGCTAACATTTTTCCGGCAACAAATAAAAACTTAATTTTTGTAAAGTAGTGTAATTTACTTGACAATATTCTTCATTAAGTTTCGTTTAATGTCGTTTGCCTAAGCGAAACTGGTCGCACATTCCGTACATAAACCAGCTGTTTACGTACGGAATGTGCTCATTCCAGTGATATTTACTGTTGCACTTCTTAGTACCTTTTCGTAAACTTAAAATAAATTTTAAAAAATGTATTTCTGGCTAAAATTTTTTTAAATTAAAATAATAGTAAATAATATTAATTGTATAAAGTAAATAAAATATAGTCATTTCATAACATTACTTTTTTCCCCAACTATGAATAAAATTCAATTTCCAAATAATTTTCTTTTTATAATTTGCAAGCAAATTTCTCCCCAGGCATTTTTTTCAAGATCAATAACGATTCAATTTCATTTTACATAGAATTGCACATAAATATTTAAGTATGCAATTAAATTGTTCATTTTTAACCTGACCCCAAAAAGTATGCAAATGGTCATTATTAAATTATATTTATACACACACACACACATACACAGTTAAAAGGATGATATAACAACAGTACTTCTCGTCCCCAACAGCATAACTGTTCAACGAGTACGTTGAGCCTTGAAAATGTCCTTTCTGCAATACCTTAATGCATATGCAGCATAATATAATCACCTCAGAAAATTGCATTGCATACTTGTTTGGCATATTGAATTGTGTCTCGGCAGCTTTACTAAAATTCCCTGGTATTAATGTGTGTGCGTTTGAGTATTTGCTTTATATTTTCATCGTATTTGTTGGTTAAACTATAAATGGATTTTTTGATTATCACATAAAACCCTACTGGCAGTTTTAAATTTGCCCATCTGCCTTTTTACCACAGCTGACAAGGGTATATATAGGTTTGTCATTCCGTTTGTAATTTCTACAATATTCATTTACGACAAAGTATATACATTCTGGATCCTTATAGATAGGGAAGTTGATTTAGCAATGTCCGTCTGTCAGTTTGTTTGAAATCAACTTTTCTCAGCCAATGTCGTACGAACACGTAATTGGTAATCAAACAATCAGAAATTTCCCCTAAATTCTTGCTATTGAAAATCAGCAAAATCCGACAACTAACGAGGTATAAGCAACAAAAATTTTTTTACACAAAAATTATAATTTACTAATTGGCCCAGAATCAGCAAAGATATGGACTAAAATTTCGATCATAAAAAAATCAAGTTTTCTAAGACTTAAATACCTTTCGGACATGTAAATACATACTTACATACATAAGTATACATATACACACATACATACATACATAAATACATGTAGTGAAGGGTATAAAGGATTTGGCACAGCCGAATATAGCGCTCTTATTTGTTGCTGCGACATACATCTGGGTATCCATCTGTTTGTCTGTGTATACCGTGTAATTAAAGTACAGGCTCAATTTCAAATACATTTTAGGGAACCTTGGTACCTATAGTATTTTGGGTTCAAGGGCAAATCGCGTTGATTTTGCTTGTAATCGTTCGGAATCGAAACAAAACGTTTAAAGCTAACGTAAAAATAAGTGTTTATAAATAAAATAAACAAATGAAATTCTTTTATTAGCGCAAATGTGTTTAAAGAATTTAGAGGTGATCACTCTATTAATTGTCCTAACTCCTATAGCAGCCCTTCTCACAAAAATCACCTTCATATGATGATTTCGAAACAAAATATACTAAAAATTCCTTTAGTCTTGGTCATTTCTCTATTAACTTTTAACTTGATCGGCTCCGGTTGAAGTCCATATCCGGAAAAAACCCAAACATTCGTAATACAATTGAAAATAATTTATCATGAAAAATTTATTTTTAAAATAAATTATAAAATAGTCGCGTATGACCAACTATATCGTTCCTCCTTGTTATTACTACTCTTAACCATTATTTGCCATAGAGTTTAATGGCAAATATTCGCTTTATTTTGTTTTAAAATCCGAAATGAAATATTAATACGACGACAAAGTTTCATATGAATTTTTTATATTATTTTTCTGTTCTGTTACTCAGCGGTAAAGCAACATAAAACCTTATTGGTTTTACATATGAGTTAAACATATTCACGTTGAGTATACTTGTTATCAGGGAGGGGGAAAGCAAAGGGCTGGTTGTAGCTCTATTTAGGAAAATAACCTCTGGACTTGTATAATTTGTTGAATTTATTTTTAAGTAATTTTTGACTAAACTTTTATTTTAAAAAGAACTTAAAAATTTTTCTCTTACTGCCTGGCTCACAAAATCGAACAATATTTTCTTTCAAATAAATATATTTCAAACAAAAAGTTTAAATGAATAAATGGCCCAGGCAGTTTAAGATAATCTATAATGAGTTCTATATTAAAAGAAAATTTGTAAATGCTTCCTCATTGATAAAAATTTTTTAATGAATTGTTTTATTTAAAGAGAATTAATTGAACAATTTTTTCTTCTGATTTTTTTAAAATCTGCTGTTTTAAACTCTCTTAACATTTTCCGAGAAGCGCCCTTTGAATTTGTACAGTTATTAACGCAAACTGTCTTTGCCGTTATTTATTTACATGTGCATTTTCATGATTTCACATGTGTTTGTGTGTGTGTGTGTGTTTTTTTTTTTATTATACGGTTAAAGCGTCATTAAATAATATGTATCACAAATGACTAACGCGGTTAACTAAGTTTTAAATGTTTTAAAGGTTTCTCTTGCAACTGCTGTCTATCGTCGTCGCCACATCCTTTCCTTCGGGCACACCATTGTGTTAAGTATAATTCGGTTTGAGTTTAGTCAAATGCCTAGTTGGGCATACATATGAAGGTGGGTGTTGTTGGGCTGTTGTAGGACTATAGACATATATAATGTTTGTCATTTTCTAGATATCATAGTTTACACAACATATGGCTATTTAAGCGTCATAATATAATTTCAAAAATAAGTATACTTTTAGACATTCTGCGATACAATACAATTTCCGTTTAAAGGAACCATTAGTATTTGTTAGAGGTTCTGTTTTACAGGTCTTATTTAATACTCAATAAATGTTTAGCAATTCTGCCAGAAAACACAAACTGCGGCAATGAAAAATTTTAAAATGAGACTATCGAAAGGAAGTGAAACTTTGTTACTGGAAAGGGCAGATAAGTAGTGGTATGCAGTTGGACTTAAATAATAAGGAAAATGTTTAGAAAATTTACCTAAAAATGTTTACAATTTTAAAGTGTCAAAAACAGATTTTAGGCGATTCTTATTTAAACTACACTTTTTAACACTTTTGTTTAAAATTAGGTCGATAATATGTAGTAGGCAATACTTTACCAAATGCTATCGACCTTAAATTAGACAATTCTTTTTTTAAACATTTTATTTATTTTTGGACAAAATGTGTTTTATTTTGTTAAATATGTGCCACCTTGCAATTATTATGTTTAATTTTTCCTAAAATAAAAATGCACAAAAAACATGTGTTAATCTTTTTATTAACAAAAAAATAAATATGTTTTAAATAAAGGAAAATAGGGCAATTAAGGCTGAAAAAGTTGTTTACCATCTATGGACATTTATAGAGATTTTGCTGCTACATCATCTCTTACCCCATCAGGTTTGCATTTAAACTGTTAATTTGAAAAACATGCATATTATAGAGTCTGCAAGCCTTAGATTTAACTTAAATATTACATACCTTGTATTCTTTACAGATAAGCATATCTTTCTCTTTAAAAAATTTGCAAATCGGCTTTAATATATGGGCTTATCCTGCGTAACGCACGCTACGTTCGTACGCGTTTTTAGATTAAAATATAAAAA
>NDXZ01015266.1:0-26495 GCA_003055125.1 Paykullia maculata
AAAATATAGAAAACTTAAAAAAAAAATGTTTATTCTACTCATAATATAAAAAAACCTTATTTTCCGTGACGCACATTACAACGCATGGACTTGACATTTCATACCTTATTTCAATCCAAAATTCCAAAATAGTAAACAAAAATATTTTTTACTGAAATTGAAGAAAATTAAATGAATAAAAATATGGCCTTTGATCGGACTATCTAAATTAACACAAAATTAATGATATGATCACCTAAAAAAATGTTAATATCTTGTATAATCGTAAGAGACCTGAGGTAGGGTAGGATTTGGTATTATTTTTTGTATTAATAATCATCGAAATAATTTTTTTTCTTTTATTTATAAAATTAAATATCTAGTCTAATATTTAATTGAAAAAAAATTAAGTTAGATTAATTTGAAAAATGTTTGCTTGGTAGACTGCTTCTGGGATAAGCCCATATACCCTTATCACCTAAGGTAAGGGGTATTATAAAAGATGACATGAAACTATAAAAATGCTGATTAATGCCTTAACGCCTTGCAGTTTCTCATTACTGTTTTTGTTTTTGATGATTAAGTACTCCAGACCTAAAATAATTCTTTAATTACCTTTATTTTACTTATAGCAAAACACGTAACAACAAGCCACTGTCAACGCATTTGCATTGCTACATACATGCATGCTTGTAATTATAAAATAATCTACTATGTTGTTTTGTTATTGTTGTCTGTTTGCAGAATTCTAACATTAAGTACACTTGTGCCGGTTGTTCCCAAATTGGCACATAAATATTTCAAGCACCATAAAATTATATAAATTTAATTTATCCCATTGAAAAAACTTGTAAATATTTTGTTATATATTGACAGCCGTATTTATAACAAAAATTTAGCATGAAGTTAGAATAAGTGTCATTTTTAATGTATTTTTTATCCATTCTGCTAAACTCATGTTAACTTAAAATCAAACTTTTATTATTGGCAGCTAAAAATTCATTACATATAAACTCTTTTCCAACTCTCGGCTTGCTAGTGAGCATATAGTATTGTGCGATGTATACGTAGTTTTGCATTTTTCGTTATAGTTAGATACGGCCGTGAGTTTATTAGCAAATACGTAATTATGGTGATATTCCATAGGTGGCTTTTTGGTAAAATTTAAAAGATTTTTGCAACAATATTCAGTAATGCAATAAAAATATGTCTAAATGAAACATAAAGTCTGAACTCTTAGCTAATATGAAGAAATTCGTCATATGCCCCCAAGAATGAAGTGTTCTCAAATTGGGACGGTGGGCGTAAATGGGCTAACAACGGAGATATGCCCATTAAAAAAATTTTTTTTAAATTTTTGTATAAAAAATTGACTTTTTGGCCATATATGCAGTGATTCCAAATTTTGCTTAATTTTTCAATCACTACATACATATATGGCCAAAAAGTCGATTTTTTATACAGAAATTTAAAAAAAATCGATTTTTCACATAAAAATTAAAAAAAAGACTTTAAATGACTATATCTCCGTTATTAAAAATATATACAAATGTCAAACATAACACTGACTTTCTGTCAATAAATTTTTTATTCTAATTTTAAAATCAAAAGAACCGGTAGTTTAAACTTAAAACGTTAGTGCAAAGTGCATTTGTTCTAATATTTTATTTTTTATATATTTTTTTTAACAATAAATAAACAAATATTTTATGCTTTATATATGTTTAAAATATATTTATTTATTTACGAGTACTTCTTTTTTTTTTACAAAATATTTATAATTGATTATGTTGCGTTTTTACAATTTTTTATATGAAAACGCTTGACAAATATTGATTAGATATTTTTAAACTTGTATAAACGTATTTGTATAGTACATACATGAATACATACATTATGTTTATATATAAAAATGTTAAGCTTTAGTTAAATCATCGATACAGTAAAAAGATTAATTTATTAATTAATTAATAATAAACTTTTTGTATTTTTTATTTAAATCCAATCAAAATTTAACAAATTTATAAAATACAAAGATTATTCCATTACTAACACAGGGGGTAATAGAATAAAAGTTACCTATAAACTATTAAAGTAAGCGAAAAAAAAAATTAGGTGTGACAAAAACTTGTGGCAGTAAACAGTTTAAAAATAATTACTAATTAATAAAATTATAAAACAAATACTATGAGTACAACTTTAAAATACAATAAAATATTAAGTGTTTAACCTGAAATCCCAAATTGTAAGGGAAAAAGGTATATATGAACCAGCCTATGAAAAGGTGGCTTATGACTAAAAAAAAAATGTTCCACTTTTTTTTGGTTTCGATAGTTTTTGAGACGCTCTTTCACGTGGTGAAAACTAGAAAGTCCTTGCTTAGAAGTGTACTAAAAATGTAGAGAAAGAAGATCACAAATGAAAGAAAAACAGAATTGTTTATCTTTAACAGCTGTTTCTCGCAATTTCTTTTTTGAGTCATAAGCCACCTTTTCATAGGCCGGGTCACATATACATATATAATTTCAAATTTAAATGCCTAAAGAAGTAAATTTTCTTAAAAATGTTTTTTTTTTGGAATTTTTGTAAAATGAAAAAGTTACATCTTGTTTTAATTAGCTAATTTTCAGTTTTTACTTAAAAATAAATTAGCTTAAGTTTTCTTGTTGTTGGTTGTATGTATTTATTTAAGGTTATGAAATTTTATACATTGAAATAATGGTGTTTATAAAATTAATGGCGTTTTATATTAAAAGTTATATTAAATATTATTTAAAAAAATGTTTTATCCATTTATGTTTTTTTTTTTATAAATTTAATATAGATAAATTAGGCTGAATTCACTTATTGTGTCCGAACAAAAATTTCGTTCGAATTTTTTTTTTTATATTGAGTTTCAAAAAGAGAGACGTCAAACTTAATGTAAAAAAAAAATTGTTTGGAATACATTTCTGTTCAGACACAATAAGAATACAATTTTGACAAGTAGAGAAAAAAAAATATTTAAACATTTTCAATAATTTTTGAATTTAATTATTTATTTTTTTTTCCACTTTAACTTAGAATTAAATTAATATTCATTAAAAATGGGAGTTTTATTATTTTAACAATTTTTTGTAGTTTTGAATTTTTCTCAAAAATTTCTATTTATGTCGAGTTGCATATTACATATGTACATATGTATATCAATCCCATTCACCAATATACATGCTACGTGGAGTTGGTATATAACCTCGTGTTGGCAAAGGCAAACGTCCATATATATGATTATAAGGTGACTCTACAACATCCGCATCTAAAGTGAAAAAAGAGTAATAAATGTAAATTTAATTTAATAACTTTTAAAATAAAAAAATAAAAAAATATTTGATTGAATAAATTAACGTCCAAAAATGTCCAATAACAAAAAACTTTAAGAATATGACAGACTACTAATGCAGTTGTTTTTTTTTTCAAATGAATCTAACGCATAAAAGAAATGTAAATTTTATATGTACAAGAAGCTTTGGTTAAAGAGTGCAGTTATCGCTTTTATAGTTCATAAAAGAATAAATGGCAGCACTGTATACGTAAATATAAAAATCAATTAAAATATTATTGATTTTTAAAAATTTCCGCATTTAGAAAACTAACAAAAAAATTGCAAATGAAATAAATATGTGATTTTGTGTTCTTAAGCAGTTTAAGGTTGACAACACTGGTAAACATTAAAAAAATTTTAAATACAAGTAGGGATAGAAAAAGTGTAGCTGCCTTAACATTGTGAAGTTGGGAGGGGTCTATTACATTATCGTATAGCATTTTAAACTGTTTTCAAACGAAATTCATTTTGCATATGTAGATATGTCTTGTTACTTTTGCGACCCATATGTATATTGACATATGATTGAAATCTTGTCGGATGACCCCTTTATACATACATATTTACATACATATGTATTTGCACAGGCAATTTTTTTAAAGGTTTGGCTCAATTTAGCATAGAAAAATTTTGTAGTCATATGAAAAATACTCTAACATATCGTGTTAAACCAGCATTAGTATTATCTCTTATAAAGGGTGTTTTTTATATAAAGTCTTATAAAGTCGAGTTTTTTATGTTCAGTTTGGTTTGGCATTTCAACATGAATAGACTGACGACGCCTGAACAACGCTTCCAAATTGGGCCCAGAACAAGATTGTCGTTGATTCCGATTTTCATAAGCGAATGTGGTTTAGCGATGAAGCTCACTTTTATTTGCATGGAAACGTCAATAAACAAAACTGCCGTATTTGGAGTAATGATAATCCTCAAGTGTATGTTGAGACACTGTTACATCCAGAAAAACTGACTGTTTGGTGTGCTTTTTGAGCTGGTGAAATCATTGGTCTGTACTTTTTAAAAACGATGCTGGTCAGAAGGTTACATTCAATGGTGATCGCTACAGAGCCATGATTACTGACTTTTTCGTTTATTAATTGAACAACCATGATGTGCAGGAGCTGTGGTTTCAACAAAACGGCGCAACATGTCACACAGCCCAAGCCACAATTGATTTATTGAAGGAAACCTTTGGTAACCGCATAGTTTCACGTTTCGGACCCGTGAATTGGCCTCCAAGATCGTGCGATTTAAAGCCGCCAGACTATTTTCTGTGTAGATATGTGCACCGATAAGCTCAAAACGATTGACTAATTGGAGGACAACATTTGTCGCGTTATTGCCGATATAAGGCCACAAATCTGAAAAAAAATTATAGAAAATTGGACCTCCAGATTAGACTTCGTCCGAGCCAGCGGTGGCGGTCATATGCCAGAAGTCATATTTAAAGTATAATGCCACAAGATTATCTTTCGAATAAAGAAATTTCATGTCAATTTAAAAAATTCATCTTTGTTTTATTCCATTTCAAAGTTGTATACCTCTATAAAAAATACCCTTTATTATACCTACTAAATTTTAATCATTTTGTTTGCTCAAACGTTTTCACAATATTTTACTAGACTCCATTCGATTGCGTTCGTTTACAGAAAATCCATTAAATGAGAGCAAAAATAGAAAGAGTAAAGTAAAGTGAGCAATTTTGTGTGAGAAAAGTCAAGTTTGATTAGCGTATTAAAGATAAACAAACGTATCAAAGACAAATTTTTCACGTGAGTTTTTTCTCTTTATAAATTTATATAACAACTAAAACAAATAGAAAATAGAGAAAAGGATAAATATTTGTAATAAAATTTATAGTTTTAAATGTAAATTTATAAATATAATATGTATTAAATTATTATTTTTTTATTTGATTTACTTTTGTTTTGGCTTAAGTGTGTTAAACTATGATAATGAAAGAATAATATGAAAAATCAAGTTAACGGCATTAGCCGAATGGAATGCATTTTTGTAAAACAGCTACGGTTTTATTATCAGCACACTTTGATCGGTTCTATTGGTGTCGGATGTAAATATTATTTATTTACCCCCAATATTTTTGGAAAATTGGTAGTACCGATCAAAGACTGCGTATAGAGAAAAAGTTTGCGATATGAAAAATTCAAATATTAAATCAATCCATCAACCAAAGCTTTAACTTTTCAATTTGTTTTTTTTTTCACTCTTGTTTTTGTAATTAAAGCTTGTCATATTCTTAAATATTTCTAAAACTATGTAGGTATGTATGTATGTATATTAAAAGGGATGTAAAAAGTTAGTGCAAAACCGTATATCCAAATTTGTTTAAAAATGTATGTATACATTTATATGCACCGTTCCAGAACAAGGGGGAGGTCTTATTTATATAAGTGGGTAAAACTCAGGGTAAATATATATTTTTTAATTTATGGAAAAATTAGGCGAAAAAAAGCTTTAGAAGAATATTTACAGCAAGTAATTGGAAAAATATATATAACGAAAATAAATTTTAAACAAATTCTGTTCATGACACCTGCCTCCAACCAAAAATATAAAGAATTATTTTTGGGCACATTAAAAATCAAACCTCCTATTGCAAAATACTTGATTATCGATTCAATTCAATAATCAAGTATTTGAACTTTCTTCATGCTTAGACTTCGTGGTTTACGGGGCTTTAGATAACCATAAATTGATTCCATGTCACTAAAGTCAACGCGACTAGAGGAGCGGGCCATTCTAAATTGTGCTTGTTGCTGTTGTTTTTCTTGCTCCTTATGTTTTTGCCGGGTCTGCTGTTGTTGTTGTTGTTGCTGGGTCGTTTCATTTTTAGTGGTTTTGTGTTTGTACGATGGGTTATGTCTCGGTACGTTATTGTTGTTTAAGTTCGTAACAGTCTTGTTCGTTCCTTCCGATCTAAAAAGATTATTGATTTTAACGTCTTGCTTATGGGTGCTGCCAATATTATTGTTATTTTGGTCTAAAACTTGAAAATTGTTAAATTTTGTATTAGCTAAACTGTTTAGATTTATTCTTTTAGCACCTCTCCATAGAGGAGGAGGTACTAACGGTTTTAGAGTGTCATGATTTTTTGCCTCTGAGGGTTTTGAGGAGGTTTTACACGGTTCCGCGTTTAAATCTATTTGTGAGTTATATTTTTTGGGTGGCTTTTGTACAAACTCAGCTTTATTTTTTACACGGTCATAGATATTAGTTGTAGAGGGAGCCTTCGTTATACGCTTACGTCCACCATACAAATATATTGTGCCCTCATCTTGCGGTTGTTCAAAAAAACTTTCCGTGCTTTGAGATTTATTACGCATTGCCAACAGATTAGTGGTAGAGGGTGGTTTGTTTAAAGACTCTCGCGATTTACCTGAATCTTTAGTTTGAAAGGAGTCTTTGCGTTTAGGCATGGGTGTTCCTTTCTGTCTTAGTCTGGCCTTTTCCACATAGTCATCCGTAAGAGAATGTTGAGTGTCATTGGTATTGGGCGGATATTTAATATGTCTGGCAGCGTAACCATTAAATTTTTGGTTTTGGGTCTTGGGTTTTCGTATTTGTTTTTTAAAGTCCAGTTGTGTTAGAGCAAAGTTTTCAATATCGAAATCTTGATCTAGATTAAAATCGTTATTGTTGTATGAGTCCTCATTGTATGTTTTGCGGTTTGCATACGCACTATAGTCATCGGTGCCCTCGCTTTTTTCGTGGTCATCTCGTCCCAGCAATGAAACATCACTGTCACTGCACCACTTGGCTACACCACGTTTTAACTCCTTGTTATAGGCATTTTTGGCTCCACTTAAACGTTGATGTTGCCGTAACTGTTGTTGGCTTAAGCTTCTGGGTGGTCGTTTGGGTGTGGGAATACCAAAGAGAGGAGTTAATGTATAACAACTAACACAGTTGCAATTATTATCAATTTGGGAGGTAGTGGAAGAGGATCTACGTGAAGGTCGGTAATGTTTGTTATGTCTATAGTCGAAATCATTGCAAGACGTGTCATGAGTTTTGAAACGAAATTCTCCGGGTATAGAGCGCGCTGGAGGGTGAGAGGAATGCATTAAACAACCATAAGAAGTATGATGAGGATGTGGACGACAATGCTGATGTTGATGTTGATGGGAGTAATGACGGTGATGGCCACTTTTCACATGATCCTGATTGTAATGGGGTCTATAAGGGGGCGCGGGTGGAGGCACATTAACCTGTTTAAAATTAAGTTTTCTAGTCTGTCCGTATATGTTTTCGTGATTGGTTTTTGTGTGTTCAATGGAGGGACTAGTGGCAAATGTCAAGTTAGTGTTTAAATGTATTGAAGTTGATGTGGGTGCAATGGCATTTGTGGTATTTGTCATGTGTCCAACTGTTGGCATGATATTATTGTTAGCATTAGAAAGAGGGGTAATAGTAGCAGTTAAAGAAGTGCTAGAAGAATTGGCAGAACTATTGGCAAGCTGTTGTTGTTGCTGTTGCTGCTGATGAACGTGCTCTGGGTAATTGGGTGCAAGATGGTTATGCAAAGAACTACTAGCATTTGTGCTAGGATAATAATTGCTTGAAGCTGTTTTTATTTGTTGTAACTGTAATTGTTGCTGTTGTTGTTGTTGCTGTAACAGTAGTTGTTGGTGTTGTTGCAGTTGCAAGTCTGTGTTAAAGTTCGTGGTTGTTGCTGTTGTTCCAGCTGTCGTCATCGTCGAAGTCGATGCATTATTATTATAAATACCTATGCCGCTTTCATAGCTGCGTGTTTGCCACATTTGTTGAGCCGCTGCTGCCTGCTGTACATGATGATGGTGCATGGGATGATGTTGCTGTTGTTGTTGTTGTTGGGCAGCAGCATGTGCTGCTACGGCAGCCATCATTTGTTGCTGCTGTATGTGATGGGGATGCATATGTGGTGGTTGCGGTGCATGCATTGCCGGATGCATGGACATCATCACCGAAGTCTTCTTTTGGTTTGTTAAAGTATTCATGTGTTGCTGTTTAGCCGCTGAGCCATTCTGAAGTGCGGGCTGTTCTTTAGCCGACTTTGAAGAAGATTTTACAAAATTTGGCACACGTGCACGAAGGCCACAATAGTAGGGATCATCTGTAATAGAAAATAGATTAGAATAGATTACAATAATGTTTTAGGGTCAGTCAATGAATTTGAAAAATTGGAAATAAAACGAAAGTAGTGGTGGACGTTACCTAACAAAAATTAAAAAATGTTAAAATATAACTTGATTATTTTATAATATTAATTTTAATCCATATAGGTTTTTCGCCCATATCTTTGCTGATTCTGGGCCAATTAGTAATTATTTTTTTAAATTTCCCAAAAAAATTTCCCACACAAATATAATAAGTTTTGTGTAAAAAAACAACAAAAAAATTTTTTTTTTGCTTTTATCTCGGAATTTTTTTTCTTTTAAATTCCCCAATATATAATAATTTTTAAGTAAAAAAAAAAATAGGTAGTCGTCTTTTTTGGGTTATATCTCGGTCAGTTATTAAGCGATTTTACTGATTTTCAACAGCAATCTCAATCAAACAGCAATCAAATCTCAGGAGAATTTCTGATTGTTTGATACCAATAACGCGCCCGTACAACATTGGGGGGGCTGAGATTTCAGCAGATGGATAGACGGACATGGCTTAATCGACTTCTCTATCTATAAGGATTCAGATTATATATGTATATACTTTAAGGGGTCGCAAATGAATACTGTAGCAATTACAAACAGAATGACCAACCGATATATACCCTTGTCACCTGTGGTGAAGGATATAAAAAAAATAAAAATAACACTGTGCGACAGTGAAAAAAGTAAAAGCTGTATGTTAGTATCTAAGGAACAACCCTTTGAACATTTTATCGCCGGAAAAAGTTTTGTTGTGTCTTTTTCAAGGAAAAGCAAAAACAAATGGATTTTTTTTTTTACTTTACTCCTGCGAGTTGTGCTTAAAAAAGTAAAAAAATCAATTTTTTTTGCATTTGCTTTAAAAAGATACAAAAAAAGAACCTTTTGCGGCGAAAAAACGGTTTAAGGGTTGTTCATTAAATACTTACCTTTTACTTTGTTGAAGACATTAAAACGCTATTATCAAGTCTGAATGAGTTATTGGCTAAAAGGTTATGGTACCAGTTTTACCAGAAAATTCACCAAGTCTCCCAGTCTGTGTACTTCGCAAAAAATTATTTTTTGTCGCAAAGTGTAATTAATAACTTAAAAACACCATTCAAAAATATTTAATTTTGTTTAGGAAACAAATAGTTCCAGTAAATCTATGGTAGTATTAACGCTCTCTGAACGCAATTGTGGACGTTTAAGTAACGTTTTTCCTACAACTTTTTAAAAAACATGAAATTGTTAAAGGCACATAAACAATGTTCATGTTTTTACTAAAAGTGTTGCAATTTTTTATTTAACATATTCATAGTACACATTGCTATTTTAAATAAACCTTTTAAGGAAAAAATTGTTTTTAAGGCTGATCTGAAATGAATGTATAATGTTTATGTTTCTTATTTATTTATTTTTTTTTTTTTGAAATTATTGATTTGTCTATTATTATGCCACCAACAATGCCGTTCACTTAAAAAATGACTTTAACACAATCACTCCCTCTAAACACAATCACTGCATTGAAAAAAAAATAAGCAACTCATATTACGTTTTACAAAAACCATTCATATTTTGTTTCATTTTCATTTTACGTTTGGCCTCTGTGTTAAACTATTAATGGTCAAAAAGATCTAAAATACACACATTTATATATATATTTTATTGTGTACAAGTTTTTCTTTTAGTTTTCCATTTAAATACATGCCATGATAGGTAAATACATATGCACATTTATTGTCCATTTTTGTCTATTTATTTACTTACAAACATATGAAGTTATTTTATTTTATCAGATTTGTTTAACATACAATATTCATTTGCCTATGTATGTATGCATGTAAAAACATATACATACATATATATGTATAAGAAAGACATTTCTTGCATCAAATAATATAATATTCAAATAAATTTGTTAAAATAAAAAACATACGGAAACTTTGTAATAACGACGGTAAAATATCATAGACAGGCAGTTGCTTAATATGAGTTGGTAAAAATTATCTACACACCCTATGTTGGAAAAGCTTAAAACTTACAAAAATACACACATATGTACATATGTACATGTATGTATATATTTTTTATAGGGAAATATACACAAAATAAGGAGCAGGGTTCTTCACATATATTCTGAACCTGTCTTGCACTTTAAATCTGGGAGAGTAGGTGCCCGTATATCAGGCAGAGGAGCTTGAGTTGCTGCGTCGGATCGATTAACTGAGTGGAAAAGGGTAAAAAAAATGTCTAGTACAAATAGTCGTATACTACACACTCTACCTCTTTAACCCGTGGCCAACAAACATGGTCTGTCTGCCTTTCAATTTCTGCTTTGTAAATTGAGACTAAGGCGCAAACGCCAAACGAACGTGGATTTTTAACAAGTGTGCCCTGTTGCTGAAGTCAGTCAAAAGACACTTAAGCACAGCTAAAAATAAATCAGCAGAAGAATTTTCGAAATGGCGACCTTTTGTGGTTCAGAACCCCGAGTAGCTCTGGCTGGCTGGGCTCTATAAATCTGGAATGGCGGGTGAAGAAAACCACTTGTAGGCAGGCTTCAATGCAGCCAAAGGAGCCGCTTTGCAGCAGAGCGACAAAGATAGGAACTTTAATTTAAGGACCTAAAGTTGGATAACAGTATTGGTGACAGGACATGGAACTTTAAATACCATCTGACCAAGATGAAAACCGAAAAGAATAATGTAAGAATGATGTGCTTGAAGAAGGCTAAAACGGTGATGTGCATACTTCCAGCTCTCGCCAGCATTAGCCTGAGGATTATTGGCAGGCATATAAAGGGTGTTTTTTTTAATAGAGATATAGAAATTTGAAATGGAATAAAACAAAGATGAATTTTTTAAATTGACATGAACTTTACTTTACTTGGGGTAATTGAAATATGAAACCTTTTTTAATAAAACAAATGCTAGAAATTACGAAAGACTCCCCGATGAGGAAGACGGTCGACAACTACCAGTTAATAGTCTCACATCGCTAGCGTCTAAAGTAAAGACTTATTTGCTTGTGGTTTAAATGTGAAAAGTGAAATAAATAATGCTATTTAAAAGTTACTAATATATATCGCACACCCAGTTCAAAAGTGACACAACTCAAAATTTTTAATTGTTCAGGAATCAAAATAAACTGTTTTTGACGTAAATAAAAATAGTTATAAACAAAAACGTTGGACTATTGAATTCGAATTAAAACTATTTAGCACTTAGCGTAGGGATCTATTACCATTATATTTTCTGACACAACTAAAAATAAGTCACTTTTATGAATTGCAACTTTATACCAATTGAAACAAAAAGAAAGACATAACTATTTTTTAGCAACAACAAAAAACACTGATATTTTTCTTATAGATAAACAAGTGTATTGTGCATAGTTTAAGCATATAAACTCGAAAAATGAAAATTTTGGGTTGAGTCACTTTCGAACTAGGTGTGTGATATGTATTCAGGGATTTTAACACTTGCAGCCTGTTCAACGATTTTAACAAACATTTTCCCTTTATTGGCATTTTCAACACCAAACACAGACATCATTAAGAATTACAATTGAAACGAACTTACATACCAATTAGTTTTTAAATGTGTTTTTTACTTTTTATTTATTAATTTTATTGATTTCGTTTATTAAGTTTCCCAATCACTTACCATATTTCTTATTGTCTTTGCCTTTATCCGATTTACCACGTGACAACTTAATACGTGTATCCACTTCGATGTCATCATAGTCAGGCTGAAATAACAAAATAAAAACATCATCAAAACAAATCAAATAAAAACAATTTTTTTAAAATTATTAGAAAAAAATATATTAAAATGTTAACATTTAAACCGATTACGCTCAGAAAGGCTACTTTAAAACAACCTTGTGGCAATACTGTTATTTTTGTATCACCATTGTTTAAACTATCCTGAATAACTTTGCGAAGTTAAAAAATATTGGTGGATCAAAAATAAATAATTTTTGTGTTCAGTTTTCTGGAAAGTTCGTTGCATTCGGTCTACATGATGGAAAGAAGAAAGAGCTTCTAAAAAGTACTAATAAAATTTTATTAAAGAAATATTCAATTATAATTGAATTATTATTATCGTCTGATTATGTATGATGAAATGAACAGCTACCAGCTTTAATGCCCAAAAACTTTATTTTACAAAAACTTTTAAAGTTTTTTTTTAATTCACGACTTTAAACAATTTGTAGCTGTTATCTTAAAAATATCCTGTTTGTCATCTCTTTAATTATGGCGACGAATTTCCTTTAAAACTTGACTGGGTACATTTTGAGAAAAAAAAAAACAATTGACATATATTATCATTTCATAACATAAAATGCTATTTTACCATAATTCAATTTATATAAAACTAGCTTAAACCCGGTCTGCCACGTTACCCCAATCGTACCATTTGCAATATTCTTATCTGAAGGAATTTTAAAGGAACCCGTGTTTTAAATTTTACCCAAATTGGCCCAGTAATTAACTTTTAAACGCATTTTCCCGGTTTACCGCCTTTTTGGTACTTTTTTAGTATCAAAGTTTTTTTTTTCTCAAATAGATGTCTGTATAATAGTAGAAGCTAAAATAGATCTTTATTTGAATCCTATAAAAGTTCACAAAAATATTTTATTTCAAAAAAGTACAATTTTTATCCCAATAAGTTTGACGATCGCAGTTAAAATTATATTTCTAAGTTTATTGGTTTAGAAGTTACAAGGGTCCCAAAAAAGTACTAAAATATATTTTTTACCCGTTTTCCCCCTTTCGGTACTTTTTTCCATCCCCATTCCAGTGTCAAAATTTTTTTCTTAAATGGAAGTCTGTAGTAAAAGTGTATCTATACATGAATTCTATCAAAAATCAAAAAAAATTTATTTTATAAAAGTACCAAAAAAAGGACAATTTTTATACCTATAAATTTGAATTTCCAAAAAGTACCAAAAAGCGTATTTTTTTTGCAGTAGTGACGATCGCAGTTAAAATTATATTTCTAAGTTGATTGGCTTAGAAGTTGCAAAAGAGGCACCAAAAAAGTACCAAAATATAATTTTTACCCGTTTTTACCCCCTAGTCACTCGAGCTATGAAAAACTAACAGGCACCTGTCCGCGTATTTCTCAAGTAGAAAACAATGCTTTCTAAATTTTGTTTGTATCTTGTTTAGTTTAGCAGATATAAGGTTACCGGTTTTTTTCTTTTTTACCCTTTTTTCCCCCATAGAAATATGAATTTCCAAATATCCCTTTTTAGTAAATATTTACAACAGAAGAGGAATCCACAGTTTGAATTTTATGTCTCTAGCTTTAATAGTTTTAGCTGTGCTATGATGAATCAGTCAGTTAGTCAATTATAATCGTTGCTCTTTTACATTTTTAGATGAAAAGTGGGTGTGGCATTCAAAATTTACAAACATTTTTATTCTATTGTTCCTTTTGGACTATAAGTAATATGCTGTAAAAATTAAAAAAAAAAAATCGGCCCAACTGTGTGGCCAGATATAAAATACAAACATACATACAAACTTATATACATACATACACACATTTTTCTTTTTAGCATATAAGTATATATTGGATTATAGTAAGCAGGGCAGCCCTGCTTACCTGTTGGACACTTTATTTTATAAAAGTGTCAAACAATTTTGATAGCTTTAATTGTGTCGGTGAATAAGTGTGACTGTAGTTATTGTGTTCTAAAAATACAAATGTATTTTCTATATGTAAATGTGAAATCCATTTTACATTTGAAACATTACAACACAAAATATCATTTTCAAATATCTGTTGGTTAAGAAAACAGAACAACATAAATTTATAAATTCAATCGAATTAAATGGTAGGAATATCTTGCCAATACATAACTTAATAACAATCGTTTGAACAAAAAAACTTGTTTCACAAAACTCACATAGTATTTGAAAATGATATAATAACTGCAAAAGAATTGTTAAAAAAAGAAAAAAGTAATAATAATGATACAATAAAATAATATCTACTAAAAATAAAAATAACTAAAACTTAAAGCTTGATTGAGCAATGAATTCGTAAACTAAAAGTCTAAAGACTTTTGTGCCATAGTTAAAAGAGTTTTTATATCATTTTCTACAAATGTACGTACATATATGTATGTATTAAAAAATTTAATATTAACTAAGACGGCAAACAACATTTTTATTAAAACTGAGAGCTATGCAATTAAAAGTAGAAAAAAAAATCTTTTTTTTTTTAAATACAATAATTTCTGTTATAATATTGGGGTGTTTGCCCAAAGCATATTATTGGTGGGGGCTTAAGACAAACCTACAAAAAAAGTTAAGACACATGCATTCTTATACATGCATATGTATGTATGTATGTACTATATATAAAAATAAAAATTATTGTAACAAAATCATAACTTGGTCATATTAAATCGCGTGTAATTAATATGCAAAGAATGTTGTTGCTGGTGTTTGTTTTTTTTTTGTATCTATTTCTTGAAAAACTGCAATTGGTTTTCATAATACAGTTTTTGTTTTTGTATTTCTTTTTTTTTCGTATATGTAGTAACGAATATTATGAAAACACAGAATATTGTTGTACAAACATATTTTTTGCTGTAAACAAATTTTAATACGATTTAAATAAAATTTAATAAAAAAAAATTAAACAAGTTTGCCTCTTTTGCTCTTTTAAATTAGAACCTGTTAAAGCAACTTTTAAGACGGTTGTGATTTATAACGCCCACCTTTAATACAACGTATTTATTAATTATCATCGCATATCTGAGGAACGTAAAAAGTTATATTTTTTTCTTTAAGTTTATATTAAAAACTTCTTTATACGTCTGCATAGTTTAGCAAAATATTGGAGCAATCCAAACAGTGGGCGTGGCACCTCTCATAAAAAGTTTGCAAATATCCATTGCCATATGTCGAAAAATCAATTAAAAGAAATATTATAAAGAAAATAAAATTTATTGAAAACTTTCTACAAAAAAGAGAGTTTGTCGATAATTCGATTAAAAAAAGTTATCAAAAATTAATATATTTTTTCTAGTTTTTTGATATTATTTTCACAAATTTTAAAACAAGCTTAAGGTCTGTTTTTATATAAAATATAGTGGCAAAATATTGAAAATCAAAATAAAATGATTTTCATATTTTATTATGTATTGAACTTATTAATCTATAAATTTATTAATAATTTTAAAAATATATGAACTTTAAGTCAAAATAAAATTATTAATAAATTTATAGATTAATAAGTTTAATAAATAATAAAGTATCAATGTATTGATAGTTTAATGGCTTACATTTTATGGATGAAGCATGTAAATTATCAGGAAAATTACGACTATGCAACATGGGCAAATCCTGCGTGACAAACGCTACATTCGTACGCGTTTTAGATTAAAATATACAAATTTTTAGGTCTTTCAAAAGAGATATTTTTAACTTTGACGTAGTGTTTAGTGGGATTTTATTTGTACTTTCGAATGGCATAAAACATAATTTAGTAGCAGGTATTTGTTGTGAAATAATTGATCACAAAGTTTCGTGACGTACGCTACAAAAAGTGGAAGTAATTTTTAAGTTGGAGTGTGTTATCGTAATTTTTAGCGAATTTTGCCTAATAAAGCACACAAACCTAAATCCTTTAAGAAAGATGAATATAAGAGAAATCAAAAATAACTTAATTGGAGCCAAAAAATTTTGTAGTTTTGAATTAACAGCCGTGAACTCTTTGTGACGCACGCTGCGTGACGCACGTTACATTTTTTTCAGTAAAGTAATTCCATGTTATTTTTACCAGATGGTTTTCGATTTTGATAAAATTTTGTAAATGTGTGTAGTAAAGCACGTATAGTTGAAGACGGTTTTAAATTAAATTAAAAACAAGTAAGAGCGCTTTATTTGCCTGAGCCAAGTCTCATGCAGCCATTGCCCATTTTTTCCAAATATATCTTTAGTTTATCTCGAATCTGCAAAACAATAATTTTTTTATGTAAAAAAAGAGGCAGTCGTCTTTTTTTGCTTTTATCTTACCCAGTTATGGATGGATTTCGCCAGTTTTCATTACCGATTTTTTCGAAAGTATTTCCAAAAGTTTGATACCACATGCAACCCTGGGTGACCTACGGGAGCTATGAAAACTTGATTTTAACATACACACGGACAGACGGACATGGCTAAATCGACTTCCCTATCTATTACGATCCAGAATATATAAATTTTACAGGGTCGCAAATGAATATTGTATAAATTAAAAATGGAATGACAAACCTATATATACCCTTACCACATGTGTAAAGGGTATAAATACAATAAATAAAAACTATTTTTATATAAAAACAGACCTTAAGCTGATTTAAAAATTTGTGAAAATTGTCTTAAAAACTATTCTCCATAAAAAAAGTAATTTTTAAAAAGGAAATAAAAAAAGTTTTTATGAATAAGAAAAAATGTTTTATCGAAAATTTTTTATAAAACTATTTTTTAACAAAGGAAATTTATTTAAAACTGCTGAAAAAAGTTTTATCTAAATCTGAAAATACAAATATTTATTATCATTTAAAAAAATATGGTCAAAGTAAATAAACAAGTTTATTATTATTTTATGTAGCAAATAAGGAATTCAAGAAGAATATTTTCGTGGCAATAGAGAATATTATTGCACTTTTCCGTTAATTGAAAATTTGTTTTAGGTACTTACCTTAGGTATATCATGTCCGTATATATTATCTCTAGGTGGCAATTTTGGTGGTTTCTCACTGCGTTTATGGGCCAATTGTTGCGATTGCATTATCAATTGTTCTCTAGTGGCAGCAACATGACCGCTGCCATTCAGGCCAGCAACCATGCCATTATTCAAATGTGGCAGTGCATTGTTGGCCCCATTGCCATTTGTGGTGATGCCTGTGTTATTGTTGTTGTTGTTGCTATTATTACTTGTCATACTTTGTGATTGTTGCTGCTGTTGTAACAGTTGTTGTTGCTGTTGCAAAGACATCATACTACTCATTGCACTAGCACCAAAACCAGAGCTACCAGAACTGCCGCCACTGCCATTGCCCGCCACACTGTAGGGATCTTCATCTGGTATCGGTATTCTAGGACGATTTTTAATATCCACAATAGGACGTTGTTGTACTAAGAACGATGTGAAAATTTTAAATAAAAAAAAAACATTTGCTTTATTAAGATTATATAAAAATAAATCAATTACATTTATGTTAAACAGGGAGCAGCGCAGCGCGTATTGTTTGTTTGAAAAACAAAAAAGAAAAAAGGAAAAAATATATTTGATTGTGCGTTTAAAAATTTCGTTACCCTTTTTATTATTTATTTCTAAAAATATTTTTTCTTGCGTATTGTCTGCCTTCTTGTTGTTGTTCTCAATTATTCATGGAAATATGATTGCGTTCGTTCTTAGTTTTATTTTTTACTATTTTATTTGTTGTTGGTCTCTTTTCACAAAATGCAAATTTGATTTTTTCTATAATATTTTTCATTCTACATTTTTACAATATTATTGTAAAGTTCTTTGTGTGTTTTGTTTGTTCTTTTTCTATGTTATTATTGACATAACAATTGGCGGTTTTAATTCAAAGCCAAAAATGCTACAATTCATGTTTAAACATAAAATGACATTTGAAAATGAAAGCTTTGAATATGTAAAGAAGAATTATGCAAAAAATTTTGTAGTTTGTTGTAGTTGCTTGCGAGCAGATCTAAAGTTATGTCAGATTGAAAGCAAAATAAACTTTTTTTTATGGCATAAAGAATTTTTTGTAACAATTTTCAAAAATATAGAATTTAATTAAGTTTTTTTTTTATTAACAAAATTAGATAAGATTAAATAAGAATTGTAGAACATTTCCTATAAAAAATTAATTTATCTAAAATTAAAGCCAAATCCTGTAAGAAATAATTTTTACAAATATTTTTTTAAATAAAATTATTATCCAAAATTTTTTAAATAGAGAAATTAGAAACAACTTTTTGTATATAGAAAATTTATTATAAATTTGCTATAAATTCAGAATTTATTTAAAACTCTTATAAATTAAAGAATTAATTAAAAGTTTTTTTTTTATAATTAAAAACTACAGAGTTTGATATTAAAGCTAAAGACATTAAAGGCAAATAAGGGGTCAAAAGTTTTACAAAGAAACTTTTCCATATCTCCAAACACCTTCTAATAATTTACGAAAGTGCTAAATGCATTAAAAAAAATGCTCAATAGATCGCATAGCTTTAACCTTAGCTTGAATCTAAAGGAGTTCATAAAGGCCAAAGGTTGCATAAAATACGTTTATGGCTAACTAAACATGCGCGATTGAATTTTATTATTATTTTTAAAATTAAAACGTTTTTAGAAGATGTATGTAAAAATGTTATCATCTATGTATCTTAGTATCTGGTATCAGTAACGAATAATCTTTAACCTTTTGCTTTGTTTATACTTAATTTATTTTCAATTTAATTTATAGACAAAATTTAAATCTCAAAATTTTTCTTAAGCTTAATGCAATGACCTTAACTTTATTTCCGAGCCAATCAATTTTTTCATTCAAATTCATCATTTTCCATATGATAATAGCGCAATAAAAATAACAAAAACAACAAAACTGAAAACTAATGTATGTATGTGTGTTTAATGTTTTCTGCTGTTGTTGTAGCTGCTTCTAATTGATAGCATCTTCTGAATAGAAAACAAACAATATGTTTTCAACCTTGTACTTGTTCTTCATTGTTTTTCGAACAACAACAAAAAAAAAATATCTAAAACTAAAGCTTATTTTAAAATAAAAAAAAAGATTTTAAAAAAGAATTAAAAAAAAATATTTTACATATTTATGTGTTTATATTTTAATGTTCTATGTGCAACATTCAATGCAATACAAAATAAACATTATCACAAATCACAACAAACAAACAAACAATTAAATGCTTCATAGGCTGTCATTACCATACACTCACTGCATAATACATAAAAGCACTTCTTTTCCATATTATATCGTAGTTAGTTTGCCTCTATTGGTTTTTTTTTTAATTTTCAAACTTACCTGGTGGCAATTTAGATTTGAGCATATCCATTGCAACAACATTTACAATCAAAACCCATATGGGACATTCTAATATGTCACTTTCGGATTTAACAAAAGCAACCGCTGACAAACATTGTGTTTCCAAACGACGACGATCTGGATAGGCTCGTCGCAATTCTCGATTGACATTTGATTGAAATTTTTTCATATCAAATAACTTAAATAGAAACAAAATGAATATTTAAGTATTTAATGAATAAATTAATGTATTTTAAGTTGAACGAAATTTTTATTTAGAGCTAACAGTTTGTTTATTTAATACTTACTTTGACTATTTTTTCACTTTCTAGTGCCTGATTTGACAATTTCAAAATATCGGCACCTATGGACGTCTCTTCATTTTGATTGCTGGCTGTACTTTTAACATAAACGTTACTTTTCGCATAACGTCTTACCAATATGTTGCCAGCATCGTCCATTTTTATTTTCACACCCTAAAAAATGAAAAAAAAAATTTATATAAAATCAGAATTTTTTTTTGAATGTTTTTTTATTACAAACTTTTATTTGTTTTAAGACAATTAATTTTAGTTTTGTTCTGGCTCAAGTTCATTTTTAAATTTTCAAAAAAATTTAATTTTTATTTGTGATAATGAATGAATAATAATTTGAAAAGTAAGTTTTAGAAATTGGATTGAATGTTTACACAATCAAGTAAAAGTTTATTTTCAAAATGTCGTCAAAGCAAGAACTTGATGTAAATGTTATAATTTTTTTATTAAGAATTGCGTTATTTATAAACATCAATACCTTCATTAACGTTTATTTAAAGAGAATAATTAAAATTTGTTACTGTATGAACATAAATAGGTTAGAAATATAAAGATTACATATGGGTCATTTCACGTCAAGTGGACCAACTTTTGAAATCGATGTCTTCCGATCGGGATGCACCATAGTTAGTCCTATTGGATAGTAGCTTAGAGACAATTTTTCAACAAGATCAATCAAGAACTCTCTGAGTTAGAGGGGGTAAAAATTTGACCTTTTGGCCTTATTACCTATTGCTCTTAGCAAAATTTGTCCAAAGTAGTTTAGATAGCTATTTTTCAAGTTGGTCCACTTGACGTGAAATGACCCATATATTAGCACAAACCAGTTAATTTGTATAAAATTTTTAACTGGGCAGCACCGTTTACATTTTATTTGATGAAAGTGTCAACAGTTCACTATTTGCAAAAATATCAGTTGAGCTGCTTGTTTGAAAACTTTGTAAATGTCAACAAGTGTGACGGTAATGCTTTGTTTCGAACTGTTAATTGCACGTTTAAATGTTAGGTTAGTTACATTAACTTGATACGTTCTCTTATCTATTCTAATTTCCAGATCTAATTTATTTTGTGTTTTTACTTTGCATCACAAAAACCTATAATCTTCCCCCGTTTAACTTTTTTTAATTTCAAATTCCGAAATTGTCTAATAAGAAACAAGTAAGAGCGTTATGTTCGGCTGTGCCAAATCTTATATACCCTTAACTACGTGTATTTATGTATGTATATGAAAATTTTTTTTCAAATTTCCCAAAAAGGCATGCCTTACACACAAATATAATAATTTTTGTGTAAAAAAACGAAAAAAAATTTTTTGTTTTGCTTATATCTCTTTTATGTTTTTTTGCTTATATCTCGAAAATTTTTTTCTTTTGAAATTCCCCAAAAGGCCTGTCTTACACACAAATATAATAATTTTTGAATCATTATCATTTTTAGCGGTACAGCCCAGTGTTGGGGCCAAAGCTTCTTTTACAATTCGTCTCCAAGCATTGCGATCTTCTGCCAGTGTTCCATATTCGCTGACATTTAAAAGTCTTAAATCTCCTATTACTGCGTCTTTCCATCTTTTTCTAGGTCTACCCCAAGCTCTGTACTTTAGTACTTTAGCCGGAATGCGAATGACATGTCTAACCAATCAAATACGTTGCGCTTTAACATATCGTACTATAGTCTGGTGATCTGTTAGTTGTTCGAGTTCATTATTCCATCTTATTCTATATGTCCCATCATCGTTTCTTGGACCAAATATTTTCCGGAGAATTTTAGTTGCCTACAGTCGTTAACTTTTAAACTCCATACTTCGCAGCCGTAGGTTAAAACTGGTCTCACCAGTGACCTATAAATTTTCAGTTTTGTCCTTCTGGTTAAGAGTTTTGATTTAAAAAGCTTGCCATGCAAGTAAAAGCATTTATTTGCAGCATTAATTCTTTCATTTATAGCATATGTTGAATCCTCAGTACTAGAGAAAGTTACTTCAAGATATTTATATTGTTGTACAAATTAAATTTTAATAAAAAAAATTGGTAAGACGACTTTGGCTTTTATCTCAGTCAGTTATTAAGCGATTTTACTGATTTTCAATAGCAAAAATCTTAAGGGGATTTCATTTCTGGTGAGCGGTATTAAAAAAATCGAACAAAAATTTACTTCAAGTTATCAAATGAAGCAAAAGGAACTTAACGTGTATTGGATAACTTTTTATATATTTTTGTTATGTAAAAATGAGTTAATCCTTTAGTACACGAAATGTAAAAAGCAACATGCGCATGTGACTCTGACGTAGTTTTGTCGTCATCATGAAGCGACATTTGCTACATGGCATGCACTTTCACTTTCTAGCTTTAAAAACACCCAGTTACATTTCGTGTACAATCAATGTTTTACCGCATGTAGCCCCTACAACTCATTTTAAAAATGTTACTGATATGCTAAACATTTTCGTGACGTCAGAGACATATGCGCATGTTGCTTTTTACATTTCGTATACTACAGGCTTTAGGGATTAAAAAAAGACATACATGTTTCTTAAAAACAATTGAGTAATAAGTTCTTTATTTTTTTGAACAAAACAAACCAGTATATATTTTCCTAAGGAAAAGTTTTTGTCGTTAAGCTTATATTGTCAAATATTTGTTTAATGTGACTCTGTATAACTATAACTTTAAAAACTTTTTTTGGAAATTCCCTGTGACAAATCCCTAATTGGCTATTTAATAAATGTCTTTTTTTAATTTAAATAAATTATAACTAATTTATAGCCAGTTTAAGAAACTTTTCACACCTTGTCATTTCCCGTGAATTCCTTTTAACAAATAACAATTTATGTTCTTCACTCAAAAACAAATGCATGTATGTGTGAGTGTGTGTGTGTGATTTCAAGATCTTTTGATCTTAGCTCCTTAATCATAACTAAATTAATTAATAAAAACTTCTTTTGTTCTTTTTATACGTTAAACATTTTTCTTTCATGTTTTCTTTTTGCGGTAGTTGGTACCTTTTACAAACGTTTGTTTAAAAGTTCACCTCACGTATGAATATTTTTTTAGCCTTTTATATGTATAAATGTTAAACTCGTGGGTTTTTGTGCAAAAAAATTAAATTAACATTTTTGTTCAAATGCCACTGACATTTTTTAGCTGACCATATTAACAGAGTATTAGTTAGAAATGGCGTCACATGCTGCTAAAGATTTATTTTTGCTTTCGAGAAGTTTATAAGTCTTGATTACGTTTATTTTTTCCTTTTGTTTTTTAGTTCAATTTATGATTTTAAATGTATTTTCTTATATAACTTTATGTTTAATCATTAATTTAGTGTTTTGGCAACAAAAAATTTTAATTATATTAATGAATGAGTATATATTACAATATTCACTCAATCGTCCAACTGGTCATTATTATGACAAAATAATTCTTACTAGTGGGTGTTGGTTGGTGTGTTTTAACAATATTTTGACAAAAATTTTTATTGTTTCTTTGATAGTTATTAATGGATTTGTTTTTTTGTTTTATTTTATCTTCAATGTAAATGGCTTGTTGTTAATCTTTAATGTGTTTTAGGGATTTGTATTTTAAAGTTCACTAAATTAATTAGTTTAATAACACCGTGAGTCTTACATGCCACAAGGGTGTGAATGATAATTAATTAATTACAATCGTTTACTCACCTGCCCAATATGTTTCTTTAACTCCTCAGTTTTTTGATCTCGCATGGGATTATCGAATCCACACAAACCGATTCTGTAAGGAAAAATAATAATAAAATAAAATAATAATTAAATGCATAATAAATTACTTATTTTTAGAAACATTTTTTTTTTAATTTTCTATAAAAATAGTTTCATAATATTTTCATTTAGGCATTTTCCATAATATCTTAATTTGGAGAGAATTTTAAATTAATTGTATTTATTTAATTTTTACAAATTTCTCGTAAATATTTGAAAATTTTTTTACTCAAAAATCATTTAAATAGAAATTTAAAATTTTTTCAAAAAATTTCATTTTACTTCTTATTCAATATATTGTTTTTATTGTAGAAAACCTTCAAAAATATGTCAAAAATACCTAATAACAATTTTTTATAGGAAACTTTCAATTAGTTTCAATATAAAAAAAAAATTTCGATAGAAAATTATTATTACATATGTATTTACAATTAAGGGATTCACAAGCTAATTTATGATATCATAATGTCATATGTTCTAAAAATTTTAAATGGTTTAAGTTGCTTTTCATACTAAAAGTGTCCTAAAATAATATGACTCTGACTGCTATGTTTATTGTGCTGTCGTAAGTAAACTGTTCTTAGCCGAACAGAAAAAGCAACAACAAAGTACTTAACCATTTTAAATTTTTAGGACATATGATATTATGATATTACAAGTTGCTTGTGAATCCCTTAAATGTTATAAAATATACAAATTAGCAAAACAGACTTGAAGGTTAAATAAATATTAAAAAGTGTGCTTAAAAAGTAGCGGGTTAAAAGCTAGTTCTAAATAAATTGTCTTTTTAATTAAAAAAAAGGATCTTACAAAATTAACTCAATCATTTATATTGAAGTAAAAGATGAATCTAATAGCACATTGGACAAATGTCAACCACAGCTTTATCGGCAAACAGAGAAGGCAGGGAAAACATATAAATTTTTGATCTAAGCTATGTAATTAGACCACTGTGTGTTTTATAAATTAAAATGAAATATTATTTACTCCTCAATAAATTATTTGACAGATTTTCTTGATGTGTTAATTATGGCTTAGAAAAAAACCAAAATTAAGCCGAACTTTAAACCACATTTAATCTAACTTCTGTACATATAATATTATTTGTTGCTAAAGTTTAATTCTAAAAATATTATTTTTAATTAAACTTGTATTAAATATCAATGAATCTATGTTTAATTTTTGGTTTCAAACTGGTTTGAAATAAAAATCTCGGTAAAATTGTTTTACATCGTGAAAAAGATAATATTTCATTTAAGCTTGGTTGACTTAAAGATTTTCTGTTAAATGAAAAAACCACAAAAATGCTGTTATTATTTACATAAGTATATACACATTTTCAATACATAGATGTAGGTATGTATGTATGTATATATAAAATAGGCGTTGTTGAAACATACATATGTATACATTATTTAAATGTATATGAAAAAATATGCTGTATACAGAGGAGTCATGTTTTAAAATGCAACTTTAAATTGTACTAAAAAGAAAAAACGACATCAACCAACCGACCGACCATTTTAATGCAAAATAAAAATAAAAACAAAAAACTCAAACAGTGGATGACCTTGCAACCGTTGCACTCGCATAATCCTCCACTTTAACTGTAGAGTACATTATATGATTGTATTTATTTAGTTTTTTTTTGTAAATAATTTTGTATCTTTATTTTTCTACTAAACCAGGTTGTATTAAATAATGAAGTTATGGTGTGGTTTGCAGCAGGTTTCTGCTTCGTTAAGTTTTTATCTTTTTCTTTTTTATTTAATATTCTCTTTTTCTTATTTAGTACATAACTTTTGTTTCTTTTTTTTTTATAATGTGCTTTTGTTTTATAGTCTTAGTTTTATTTCTTTTACCGTTTTATTTCATTTTTATTTATAGAAAACTATTTTTAGGCTTTATTTTATATTGTTTTCGTTTAAAGCACTAAAAGTAAAAGTGATTTTGTGTGCAGATGAAAAGCTGGCTAATACGTTTTAATTTATACAAGGGCTACAATTTTTTATTTGAAAATATCGGCAGCCAAGGTTTGACAATACATAAATAGCAATTTTTTACTCTATTTTAGATAACAATACAAGACGACTGCTGTTAAATTTAAAAATCCAAAAAAAAATTGTTAAAAGAAAGAAACAAATTAATTTAAAGTTTTTGTAAAAAAACAATCAAATAAAAGCTTTATGGACATACACAAGTATGTTAAAGAGGTTTAACTTAATAAAAAAAATTTTTTAATTATCAGAGAATATTTTTGTCTTATGACATTAACAATTTGTGCCAGCCAAGTTGTTTTGACGATGTTTTTTACATATATAATTTATAACATAGTCAGTATTGCCAAATGAACAATGAAAGTTACACAAGTGGGTGGCGGCACGTGCAAATAAAAAAGCTGTTCATTAGCGATAATATTTTAAAACCGACACTCTTATATTTGGTAAAACAATTAAGAAAACTGTTTTGGTTTTAAGAATCGGAATTTAAGAATCGCCCAACAGTTGCACATCGAACAAACGTTTAATCAGCTGGGCATATTACCACCGTTCATAAAAATGTGCACAAAAACTTTAGCGGACTAAAATTGGGGAAATTTACCCATAGGACTTGACGTACAACCAAACAATAGACAAGACATACAGAACTTAAAGTCAATGACAGTACACTCTAAAATGCTATTGTTGAAAATTAGGTCGAAAATAGTAGGCAACACTTTACAGAATATTATCGACCTATAATTAGACAACTTTTTTTTTTTTAAACATTTTATTGATTTTTAAACAAAATGTGCCTAATTTTAAACAAAATATGTTTAATAAGTTAACGCCAATTTTGTTTAATTTTCAATATTTTTTCTTTAATAAAAATGCATAAAATACATGTTTATACCCTTCACACACACACATGTGTTAAGGGTATAT
>NDXZ01015272.1:0-11174 GCA_003055125.1 Paykullia maculata
TAATTACGAGTTTTGTTAAATTACAATTAAATATTTATTTGCACAAAATTTTTTTACTTAACTTTTTGTTGTAAAAAGTCTAAGCACTTTTTGGTACGTATTTCGAAAATTAAATATAATTTGTATTTACACACAAATATAATAAGTTTTGTGTAAAATTTTTTTTTTGTTTATATTTCGTTAATTTTTTTGCTTATATCTAAGATTTTTTGTTTTAAAATTCCCCCCCAAAAAAAAACAACAACAAAGTAGTCGTCTTTTTTGATATATATCTTGGTCAGTTATAAAGCGATTTTACTGGACTTTTAACAGACGGACAGTCAGACACTCAGACGGACATGACTAAATCGTCTTCCCTATCTATAATGATTCAGAATACTTTATAAGGTCGCAAACAGACCTATATATACAATTGCTACATGTGTGAAGGGTATAAAAATGGCGTTCGTTTAAAATTTCCTAATAACGAAACCCGTAAAATGGTTGGTTTTTTTCCGTAATAAATATTTTATGTGAAAATAGCAGCTTTCTTGGCAAGTGATAAAACATTAGAAAATTGTATAATAAACAACAAATTTAATTAATATTAAATATTTTTATTATTTGTTTAAATAAATTTTACAAATAAATACGATTAAATTTTTTAGTTCTTTTAAAGTAATAATCACTTAAAATTTTGTTAAGACTTTGGTATTTTCAGGTAGTGCGTCAATCGTCCAGCGATGTTAAGTACATGTGCACTATTTAATTTAGTAGCAATAGTATTGTTTTTGAACTTTTACACACATTTCGCAATGAATTCGAAAGCCCCAAGTGAGTTTACAATTGCAACGACTTTCGGTGACGTAAATTCTTGAACGCACTGTATAACCACATTCGCGGCAAATATGGCGGCAACGTGTACGTTCTTCTTTTGAAAGTTTTTTGCCATTTGTTCCCATAGAACATTGACGTCCTCGCATTCCATTCCAGTGGGGCACAGCATCGGGTTCACAGTAATTCGGTGAGTCCTTTGTATAAACTAGAGCATCTAAAGGAATATTGTCCCACATTATGCGTGAGTTTTCAGGAGTATTGCTTAATTGAATGCCTTCTTCGTACATCTGCCGTATATCGACAGCGATATCTTTAAATGGCTTTAGCACTTGTTGGCAAAATTCCGTTGCACACAAACCGTTGGGACCCCAAACTGCACAATCACATTGTTTTATCAATGACTTCTCCAGCAGGTTGGTGATGGCCCTGTAGTTATGTTTTGATATTTTACCATAAAAGTCATCAGGAAATGCAGTATTAACATATTGTTTAAATAACTGTTCGGCTGCCTTTGGATTGTCCGAGCATTGAGAGCTATAGTGGTTATCAGAAAAATCACCACATCCGGTTATAGAGCCACTGGAACAATTTTTTGTGATGGTGTATAAGACGGCAGCTGTAGTAATGGTGTTGACGTATGCGTCTTCACGATCTAAAAGTTGGGATTTTGAAGTGCGTCTCAAAAAGAAATCCAAACTTGGGCAATTCCAACGTTCCCATTTAAAACTG
This sequence comes from Paykullia maculata, assembly GCA_003055125.1. NCBI lineage: Eukaryota > Metazoa > Arthropoda > Insecta > Diptera > Rhinophoridae > Paykullia > Paykullia maculata. Next base: position 1,546 of record NDXZ01015272.1, read on the forward strand.
TTTTGACAAGTTTGCATTGCCTTTTCCAAGCTGGTGGTCATAATATTTTCCATAGATAATGGTTCTTGAAGTTGCGAATATACTTTAGCATCATATTCACTTTGCCTTGTATAGTAGTTTAGCTGATTCAACAATGTCATTCGACCACATACTACTGTCAACCAATTAAGAAAACCGATTGTTAATAAAATCGATCTGTTCATTTTTTTTTTCAAAAACTAAAATAATTTAAAATATTTAGCGTGTATCTCAAGATGATGTTTTCACAGTGACTGTTGAGCTGTGAATGTTGCCTACCAATAAGTGTTCAACACTCTTTATACTCCTCAGGTTAATTACATACATACTTACACAGATTTTCTTATTACCAAATTTAAAATGTGGGATATTCTTTACACAAATTGGGGAAAACAAGCAGTTGAAACCGGAAATTTCGTTTTGCCTTTGTTGGAAATATTTGTTAAGAAAAAATCCCATTTCACGCTGAGAAACCCACAGCTTATACAAGCCCAGGTAGTCAAACTAAAATTTCCCACGCGCAAACATTTGCCCAAAAAAATCTTGAATTAAAATTTTCCCTACATTTCATTGACTCTGTGGTTTTTCCAATTACAGATGTGTCATTGTTGAAAATAAAGAGCGCCAGGCTCTTGATTTGTGAGCGGATTAAGTCTTAAATGTTTACAGTGATTTGTTAGCATATGGAAATGTTGACACTAATTACGAGTACCAACAAAAAAAAAAAAAATTATTACTATTGTGCTAAAAATTACGTCAAACCAATTAAAAGGATTCTAAAATCTACCTGCTGGTTAAACGTGCTTTAAAAGATCTTATAGGGAGATGTCAATAATTTTATAACAGGATAATGTGTGGTCAACATTTGGTTAAATACAAAATAATAAATTTCCCCCTTTCAATAAATTTGTAAAAGATTTAACGTGTGACTTTAATTTAAGTACATATGTATGTATAACTATATGTATTTATGTACAAAATAACAAAAAAAAAAACATTGTTTCGCTTGAAATTCCTATTTTAGAAGGCACATGGTTATTTAAAATTAAACAAACACTTTCCAGCCCTCTCTCTTTCTCTTTCTATCTGTCACAATCTCTTTTTGATTTAATACTTTCAATTTGAAAAATCCCTTAGTTAGAAACGATTTTTTTCACATTAAATTAGATTTAAAATGGTATAAATAACACCCTAAAAAGTTTGTAAAAAACCAGTAGAAGAGACTTAAATGAGCTGTGAATAAATTTGACAATAAGTTCAATAATTTTTGAACAAGTTGATAATTTTATAGAATTTAATAAATTTTTGATTAAAAAAAAACATAAGAATGAGAATATTTTTAAAAGAGGAAACAAAATAAAAACTGGTTTATTATTTTTCTTTACAGAATAAATAAGGAAAATATTATGTCCTTCAATAAAAATGTTATGAGCTAATATGTATATCAGTTAATGGGACATATTGAAGTGTTGTCAAACATAGATTAGGCAAAAATGTCGATATATCAAAATATCGATATATTAAAAAATGATCAATATGTATATATTGTCGATATTTTACTTTGCAATATATACATAAATATATATATATCAATTGATCAATATTTTTTCTTGTATATTAATTGCGATATTTTTTAACTCTGGTTTTGTATTTTATGTTATTATGTTATGTAGAAACATATGGGCACTTCCATGTCATCGTACATAACATTTGTAGGCCTACAGAGTGGTACAGATTTTGCAAAAATAGTCGTAACTGAAAAATAATTTCGTCTTTATGTTACATTCAGAGGGTACTATAATTGAATAAAAAAATTCATCACATTCGGAACCTTGTCGTCTGAAAAATCGGACGAGTTAAGGGCATATCGTACGTGACGAGCGAAAGTAATGTTGAGGTGCATGTAAAAATATGCAAAAATCTGCGAATTGTAAACATTTTTTTTTTTAATTCTTACACTAAGCCAAATATTTTTCGTTCATAATCCGTAATGAAAAGTTAAAAGCAAAAAATTAATCTTTATATTTCAAATCTTTGTTTGTACTGATATTTTGAAAATCTTTTATTTTTAGAGCCCAGAAGTTTATTTTCCTTTTTTTAATATACATATGTATGTATGTAAGCAGTTATAAATCTCTATACATAAAAGACAAATTCCTAATATAATAAAAACTCTTTATACATATGTATGTATGTACATATATTAGAGAAAAAAGTAAACAAAATGCTCTTCCTGTTGCCATCACACCGTAAAATAAATACATTTTAGATATTTTGAAACAGAGTTTGACATTTTGTTTAAGATTTTTTCATTTAGTGGGGAATTTGTTGAAATGATGGAAAGTTTTTTGTTTGGGTTTTAACATATTATAAGTACTTAAGATCTAATTAGGGCGGGAAAATGAAACTGGAAAAGGGTATTGCGGTCAATCAATCACCCACAAAAAATGGCCTGAATTTAACAAATATTTTCCCATAAAGAATATCCAGGTAGAACGATAATAAACAGAAAAATCAAATATAATTTAATATTTAATATGTTTCCCGCACATATGGACAGCTCATGGAATGGGAGTTTAAAAATTAAATTTTGGAATTTCGGACAATCTCTTAAAACATAAATATTGTTAGAACTAAAACCAAATGCGTGAAATATGTTGATGTCGGAATTTGTTGAAGTTATTTAAATAATGATTATTGACGCGCTATCAAAATAATCAACGATTTGCAGGCAAAAAAAAAACCTCAAATGTTGATAAGATTTCTAATCTCAACATGTTTAATTAAGTTTATTATTAACGCTTTTGTTTAGTTGTAGTTAATACATTGTGGCTAACGGTTTTCTGTTGTAAATAATTGCAGCAGCAAATAAAGACTTATTGCAAAAAAAAAGTTAAAACTTGAATTTAAATGTGTAACGAATAAACGTTCCCTTATATGTTTGAACCAATATGATTATTACGGCTAAATTAGTTACGATATTTTTGGGGTTGGCCCTAACATGCTTTACTGTATCGACAATTGTGTTGGCTGTCCAAAAGTCAAACCTACAAGACGAACTGCAAGAGGCAAAAGAAAAGCTAAATTTGTTGGAGGAGGCAATGAAGAATACTTCAACGACGACGACAACAACAATAGCAACAATAACAACGACGACAAGTCCTTCAGAAACTACTTCAGTTATGGAATCATCAACAACAGAAATTGTGTCAACACCTGAACCAGAGAAGAACGTAAGTTGCAGCTGTTTACTAAAACAAAACGTTTAAATTATCTTTAACACGTCTACTTTGCTCAAAAGATTAACTACCGTTTACCAGAAACTATGCACCCTATAACTTACGACCTGTTTTTGCATCCTGATGTTGAATATGGAAATTTTTCGGGCAAAGAAAAAATATACATTAATTGTATCGAAAATACTGACAGAATTATCTTGCACTCATTACACATAACAATTAAAAACGTTTCCCTTGAGGGTGTTGACAGGAGTATAAAAACGTTTTATTTTGATTTAGTGCGTGAGTTTCTGATCATTGAACTTAACGAGGTAATTCTTGCACCGCGTAAATTTGTCTTGCACATCGTATTTGAAGGGAACATGAAAAACAAGATAATTGGTTTGTATTCCTCGTCGTATCTAAAACCTGATAATAGTGTCAAGTATGTTAAAGTTTCTGCATTCAAGTAGAATGTTAAATATGAATTTGAAATTTTTAACTTTTAGATGGATTGCTTCTTCGAAGTTTGAGCCAACATTTGCTCGACAAGCTTTTCCTTGCTTTGACGAGCCTGCCCTGAAGGCAACATTTAACGTTACACTGGTCTATCCTAATTCGGGAAATTATCATGCTTTATCTAACATGAATATTCGGGTTTGTTCATTATAGTTTTTATTTTAATCGAGGATATATTTTAGATTGTTTTATCTTGGATTAGGCCACTAAAAATAAAGGAGCCTATAGCGAAGCCTACTTTAGCGAGAGTGTTCCAATGAGCACATATTTGAGCTGTTTTATTGTTTCTGATTTTCTTTACAAAACTATTCAAGTTAATGCCAATGGTATTGGCAAAAACTTTGAATTACGTGTATTTGCCACACCTGATCAATTGGAAAAAGTGGATTTTGCTTTGGGGGTAGGAAAAACGGTTATAGAATATTATACTAATTACTTTCAGATTCCTTATCCATTGCCTAAATTGGGTAAGTTACTTCTCTTATGAAAATATCAAACAATATCAAGGAAGGGAACTTAAATATTTATTTGTTTTTCAAGATATGGCTGCCATACCTGATTTTGTTTCGGGTGCAATGGAACACTGGGGCCTGGTAACTTACCGTGAAACGGCTTTGCTGTACGATAAGAATGTCAGTTCTTCTGACAACACCCAAAGAGTTGCTAAAGTAATTGCCCACGAATTTGCGCATATGTGGTTTGGTAACTTGGTCACTTTTAAGTGGTGGAACGATTTGTGGTTAAGTGAAGGCTTTGCTAGTTACATTGAAAACAAAGGCGTCGCTGCCGCTTTTCCCGAATGGAAAATGCAAGATCAATTCATAATATCTACTTTGCATACAGTTTTAAGCCTGGATGCAACTTTAGGCGCTCATCCCATTGTTCAAACAGTTGCAAATCCTAATCAAATTACTGAAATCTTTGACACCATAACCTATTCAAAGGGATCTTCGATCATACGCATGTTAGAAGACTTTTTGAGTCCTGATATTTTCCAAAAGGCTGTTACCAATTTTTTAAATAAATTCCAGTATAAGAATGCTGTCACAGATGATTTCTTAACAGTAATCGATGAGTTAAATTTGGGATTCAATGTAAAGGAAATAATGCGCACCTGGACCGAACAAATGGGTTTGCCTGTGGTAGAGGTTTATAAGATATCTGACGTTCAATATAAACTGACCCAAAAACGCTTCTTCTCTAATCCCATGGACTATAAAGGAAGCTATAATGACTCGCCATTTAAGTAAATATCGCTACTAATATCTCGAACCATTTTAAAACTTTTATTTCATTTATTAGCTACACCTGGTCCATACCTATCACCTATAAAACTAGTAACTCCACTGAAGTACAACGTGCATGGTTTTATTATGACAACGCTAAAAGTAAGTTGGATCATACACTAAGAGGTATCTAAACAAGCTAAAGTATTCTTATTACACATTTTTGATTCCAGTTGTAATTACTTTGCCCAGTGCTGTGGAATGGATAAAATTCAATGTCAATCAAGTTGGCTACTACCGCATTAATTATCCTACTAAGATGTGGAAAGCTTTCGCTGATAAACTGGTAGAGAATCCTCACGTAAGTGAATTGAATGCAAATTCGTTAAAAAATATTATAAAAGAGCTATACACACATACATACATACATATGTACATATTTAGGTATTTTCGCTTGGAGATCGTGCTTCTTTGTTAAATGATGCTTTTGCGCTTGCCGATTCCACACAACTTCCATATGATTTGACTTTAGATATGACAAAATATCTAAGCAAAGAAGATCAATATGTTCCTTGGCGTGTAGCTGCATCCAAGTTGACTTCCCTTAAGCATACTCTGATGTTTACGACTGCCTTTGAAGACTACAACAACTACGCCAGAAATTTAGTTTTACAGATTTACGAAAGTGTTGGCTGGAAACTAGACGAGGATCTTTTGAAGAAGTATGTTAAAGTTTTAATTCCATTTTTCAACTCAGTTTGAATCTCTCTCTCTCTCTCTCTCTCTGACGTTTTAGTCATTTACGTGTAACCATATTGAGCACATCCTGTTCATTAGGTTTACCAGCTTGTTTGGCTGAAGCGTCTAATCAGTTTAGCAAGTGGTTGGAAAATCCTTCTGTACGACCACACCCCGACATTCGTGAAATCGTTTATTATTATGGAATGCTTTCACTAGGAAATGAGAAAGTGTGGAATAAGGTATGGGATCTTTTTGTTGCTGAGAACGATGCCAGTGAAAAAGTCAAGTTAATGTATGCCTTGTCAGCAGTGCAAGAGCCCTGGATATTGAGCAGGTATATGTGATATATTTGCTTTAAAAATCTAAAAAAAATCCTCTAAATATTCACTTGTTCTTGATTTTTACTCTTAAGATACTTAAATCTGGCCTGGTACGAGCAGAATGTACGTGGGCAAGATTATTTCTCGTGCATAAATTACATTGCAGCCAATCCCATTGGCCAGCCTCTTGTCTGGGATTATGTTCGCGAACATTGGCCCCAGATGGTTAATCGCTTTGGAATCAATGAACGTAATTTAGGCAACGTTATTCCATCTATAACATCTCGGTTTTCAACACAAACTAAACTGGAAGAAATGCAATACTTTTTTGCCAAATATCCCAATGGTGGGGCTGGTTCAGCTGCTCGTGTCAGGGCTTTGGAAAATGTAAAGAATAACGTTGCCTGGTTGGAAAACAATTTTTCATTGGTGCGTGATTGGTTGAAAAAAAATGTATTATTTTAATACTTTTGCAGTTTATATTTAAAAAAAATTCGTTTTTGTAATTTGTTTCTTTATCGAAAATATTTAATAAAATAAATTTTTAAATTAATTTATATTGAAGAAGTCAATTTTTAATTAATCAATGCGGTTTTGCAAAACATCAAACTGAGTGTAACTTTTTTTAGACCTTTTTATACTCTCTCTTATATCTACTCTTGTCACCTCTGGTGAAAGGGTATATACATATAAGTTTGTCATTCCGTTTGTATTTTCTACAATATTCATTTGCGACCCCACAAAGTATATATATTCTGAATCCTTATAGATAGGGAAGTCGATTGAGCCATGTCCGTCTGTCTGTCTGTCTGTCTGTCCGTCCGTCTGTTGAAATCATGTTTTCTCAGCCCCCCGATGTTGTACGGACGCGTTATTGGTATCAAACGATCAGAAATTAGACATGCCTTTTGAGAAATAAAAAAATTCTTTCTTTCGAGATACAGCAAAAAAAAAATTTTTTTTTTAATGTAAATACACGTAGTGAAGGGTATATAAGATTTGGCACAGCCAAATATAGCACTCTTTCTTGTTTTTAAATGGATACGGTATTATGTCACAATTTTAATTGTAGAAGTAAAAGTCAAATTTATTATACAATTCTCTTATCAAAAATAATAGAAAAAAATCAATGGCTATTCAGCTGGCTAAGAAAATATAATTTACAACTAATTTACGGTAAATTTTTATTTTATTTTTTTTTATAGGCGATAAGATATATGTACATACATACATTTAAATTTATATGGTTGTTTACACTTAAATTCACGACTAACTAAAGCACCTACCTACATGTAAATTATGAAAAATATACATTCTTATCCACGAAAAACTATACATACATACATGTACGTATGTACATATTTGATTAAAATATATACTTCTTAGAACTATGGATAGCATTAAATCTAATCGTTTAATCTTTAAACAATTGTGTGAGAGAAAAAAATGGGAAAATTGTAAACTTAAAATGATAAAGTGTCGCCTGTCAACGATAACATTCATACCTACTAAGTTGCAATATTCTTTAAGTGGCTCCAAATTTTTTTCAGATTTCTTTGAAATGAAATCGCATAATTTTGCAGAATAGTAAATTGTAGCGTTTTGATTGAAAGCCAATATTCAAGCATAACTAATTATTAAGCTAATAAGCTCTCCAAACTTGAGCCCTATAATGATAAAAATATGATTTTGTGCTTTGGAAATGATCAAAAAATAACTGTCGGGAATATCTTGTATGTTTTCAATTTTTTGTCCACGAAAACTTAGATATTTAGCGAAATAACGAATTTCCTTAAAACAGTAAGTGACTTAATACATCAATACATTGTTTTATTATTTTTTTTGTTTATTTTCACATTAAATCCTGGCTAATTTTTTTAATTTGAATTAAAACTTATTCCAATTTGTAGAGTTTTACATTGCGAGTACAAATTTAAATTATGTATTTCCTAACAATATCTTTTATTGCCTTCTCGATGCTCGATCTCACCATTTTTATATGACGAGTGCAGTCCAGCAGGAATATATTGCGTTTGTTTTACGATTCTGTTTCCGTAATCTGCCCAAAAAATTTTAATAAAACCCTGGTAAAAGGCGAAGTTTGTATGTGTTTTGAAGATGCCAACCAACTATCGCAAAAGCGAAATAAAATGGCTTTTTTATACCCTTCACACAGGTGCAAAATGTATGTATAGGTTTGTCATTCCGTTTATAATTTCTACAATATTCATTTGCGATCTTATAAAGTATATATATTCTGGATCCTTATAGATAGAGCAGTTAATTAAGCCATGTCCGTCTGTCCGTGTGTTGGTCGAAATCAAGTTTTCGTTGCTCCCATAGGTTGCCCAGGGTTGTATGAGGTATCAAACTTTTGGAAATACTTTCGAGAAAATCGGTAGTAAAATATTGCAAGATCCATCCATAACCGGCTGAGATATAATCAAAAGAAGACGACTGCCTCTTTTTGTTTATTAAATTATTGCTTTGCAGCTTTGAGATAAACTACAGATATATTTAAAAAAAATTGGACTTTTTGCCCAAATTGGCCACACATGGTGAAGGGTATATAAGATTTGGCCCAGCCAAATATAGCGCTCTTATTTGTCTTAAAGTCAAATTTTAAAAATCTAAAAACAAATTTTATTTGCAAAATATTTTTCGCATAAAACTAATTTTATAGGAGGGTTCAGTCAATATTTTTCTTCAAGTAACAAATGAATAACCTTAAAATACGATAAGATTTGCTTCGATTTATACATAGAGGTTAAGGTATTATCTTTAAAAGGAAATCAATTGTCCAAATCGAGTCGTTTAGAAATTAATTTCGTGACCTAATTCTTAGAGTGTTTGATATAGTGGAGTTAATTCCTTTTAGAAATAAATTATTTGTTTTACAAATAACGTTAACTTGCGATTAATAAAAACTTATAGTTCAAAACTATATATATATAAAAGTGAAACTCTCTCTGTGTGTGTGTTAGCTATAGACTCCGAAACCGTAAAGCCGATCGGACTCAAACTTTGGCAAGTTGTTGTACACATTCCAGGGAGTGTTTATGGGTGGTAATTTAAAAAAAAAGTGGGCGGGGCTACGCCCATCAACATATACATAAAAATGAAATACGCCCATACACAATAAACAATAAATATTAATTTTTGAGCTCTTGCACTGGGCCGATTTTTCTGAAACTTTGCACACATATTGAGCTGTCATGACTATATAATTTCGTGAATAAAACAGTGGGCAGGGCTATAATTTTTGGCAATTATTGTGTTTATTAAAAATAAATGATTTAAATGTGTGATAAAATTTACTTTTTTTTCAAATTAAACCTTAAAAGAAAATTAGCGCCCTAAAAAATTAAGACTCGGTTATCGCAACAACCTCAGTTTTCGCAAAGACTAAAATTTCTATTAGTTGCGTTTAGTGAGGGTGCACTGTATTGTTTATTGTGTTGTTTTTGTTTATCTTATCTTTATCAACAACAAGTAAGTGCGCAAAATGCGATTGTGCCGAATATTGTTTACCCACCACCAAATATTGAACTGAAATATGTGTGAAATATGTATGAAATGGAAGAAAT
>NDXZ01015275.1:0-16115 GCA_003055125.1 Paykullia maculata
AAAAAAGACAACTACCTCGTGTTTTCCCCACAAAAAAAGAATTTTTTTTTACACAAAAAAAATATTGTTTTTTGCAGCCTTAAGATAGACTACAGATTTGAAAAAAATATATTCAGCACACTGGGTGAACGGTTTATAAAATTTGGCCCAGACAAATATAGCGCTCTTACTTGTTTTTAACTAAAAGGACTTAATTAAGAAAAATAGACCTTTTTTAGGAATTTTTTTCTTGTTATGCAATTTTTAAGGATAATCCTTTAAATTGGTACCGTTTTCTGATTGCTTTAAGAATATTTGAGTATAAACGTGTTAAAAATTTCATGTACGATTTCATTTAAATTTAAGAATATTATTTTAGGATTCTTTTTTTTTTGTGTGTATGTACGTATATACCAACGGTAAAAATTACGAGTCATTTATTAAACAAGCCATTTTAAAGGGTCATAAGATCGATACTTAAGCTTCCTTCCATTTCGCTTTAAAAACCAAACAACAGATGTCATCCTTTAATATTTTGATATCATAGTAACAACTTAACTACTTAAGACCTGTAACTGTTACCTAAACCTTTTTGGTCTGTAAAGGTCGACTATATAAAATACTTTGTGCTTATATCAATTATAAAACCTTGGTTGTTTAAAATTTTTATATATTTTTTTGACAGTTTTGTAAATATTTAATGTTTTTTCGGGAGTGACTAGGACTAGTTATGAACCGATTACTGAAAAAAATGATACGTTAGTCATAAACATTTAAGTTCAATTTTGGGAAGATGTTTGTATGGGAGCTACATATGTAAGCTTACGTAATGGGATTATATTCAAAATTGATTATTGATCAAATAGGTATTTTTTAATGTAGATGTTAATATAGTTAAAAGGTTGTTTATATTTGTTTAGTTTACTGCATAAACGCAACTTTCTTGGAGAGACGTGTTGGAGGGTATGAAAACTCGTAGCGTGACTCTTAGGAATTCAGTCAGTATTTATTGTTTCTCGGGATCGGCTCTCACTTTTTTTGTGCGAGAGAAATCGGTTTTATAACGCAAATCAATTGATAGCAATAATAGTTTAAGCTAATATTGGGCTCAATCGTACATGGCATAACCTGGTGGTACAATTTTTGTACACTCTTGGCAGAAAATCAGTTTGCATTTCAGCAATAACGTCACGAATGTTGACTTTCAAGTGCTTCATTGTTTCTGGTTTATCGGCGCAGACAAACAACTACATGTCCTCACAGAAAATAGCCTAGGCACCAGTAAATTATGTGAAATTAATAGTTCGTACAATTTTTTTTTAAGTACATGATTTGTATTTCGCGCTGTGTGGCACATGGCGCCGTTTTACTTAAATAACATGACTGTTACATTAATGCTTTTCGTTAACTCTACGCTGCACACTTTAATTGCTTGTTTGTGCGCACTGTTCGACGTAGTGTGAGATGCGTGTTATTGCAGCATAAAATGTACGTAGTACCCGATTAGTGTTCTTCGAAATTAAATTTAAAGAATTTGCAAACGTTGTTCATTGTGAATTGCCAATATAAAACAACAGCTGTTCCAAAAAACATTGTTGCCAATTTAAATTTATCTGCTTCTAAGAAACACCTTTAATTTTTGTGGGCGTTATGAATATTGCGTAAACAAAAAATAAATAAATTTGTTTTAAAAATTGTGCAACGCGGTTGTTTATTTTATGGTATATATGCATTAGGTTTAAGGTATTAATATACATAAATGTAACAAAAAATAATGATTTAGGCCTTCAGTGACGCGTGCTTTATTTAATTACGCCTACCCAATAGGACTTGAAAATAAGAATATGACTATAAAAAGATACTTAAAGTGCTTAAGTCTGCGAAATAAGTCCTTCTGTAGGGCCTCGTTACTTTTTTTTACCATTGGGATTGTATGCATTGGAGTGTTCGTGCAGTAGCTACGTATGTATTTATGTATGTATGTATGTATTGATGTATTAAATGCGTATGTATATAAAGTATATGCTTATTAAGATAGCGTTTTAAAAACGTTGAACAATTCATTACAAAATTTACGTTTTTTAGGGACATTTAATGATCAAATAATATTAAAATGGCTGTTGATGACTAAAAACAATTAACTATTTGCATACATTTTTAAAGATGTTTAAAAGCTAGATAGTATAAATAATATTATGATAAAGATGGCAATACTATACACATACATATACAAAAATAATAATAATTTTCAACAACATTAAGAATGCAAAATTCGTTTAGTTTGTAACATTTAAAATACGTATGCAATTTATTTATATGTTGATCGACATATTAGTATTGAATTAATACAGTTTTGCACTCCTTGAGAAGCACAATAACTCAAATATGATGTTATAAAATTTTCAAAAAGAAGATTACATTATGAGAGTTTTTTTGAAACATATTTAAATCGAAAATGTTTTTAAGTAGTTAAAACCACAAAATATATATCAAATTTTTCTTGACAAAATCGATTTTGAGATTTCTGTAGTACATACATATATACTTATGTTGATATATAATATTGCAATTGAGCGTCTCCTATGCATAATTGAGGGATACACAAGCTAACTTATGATACCATAATGTCATATGTCCTAAAAATTTTAAATGGTTTAAGTTTCTTTTCATACTAAAAGTGTCCTAAAATAATATGACTCTGACTACAATGTTTATTGTGCTGTCGTAAACTATCCTAAACGATAAAAGAACTATAAATTAAACCATTTCAAATATTTAGGACATAAGACATTATGTTATCATAAGTTAGCTTGTAAGTCCCTCAAATATATGTATGCAACGCCGTCTTTGTCATAAGGGCAAACGGCGCCCTCTACTACAGATTAATTTAATTTTTTAAAATTGATATGATAATCAATAATTCTTTTATGTGTATATGGCTATTTTCGTAAATATATTATAACTTATTTATTTATTATAATAAATAATAATAAAAAAACCAAAATATTTTCAAATACTTACACGAAATTTTTAGCTAAAATTTTCATTGCTTAATAAAGGCCTTAAGCCATATCTATGAATATTAAAAAACAATTGGCGTATTCATAAGGTAAGATATAGTCCTAATGTCATAATTTTTAAAAATTTTAATATATATTTTAAAATATTTATTGTATAATGTTTAAGGTATTTTAAAGTTTTAAAAACTTATGATATTATGAAAATATGACGTCATAGCTTACCTTGCGAATGCCCCAAATATGTATTTATTAATTGAAACAAGCACTAAGATATGCAAGAAAATCTTGTAAGAAATTAATTAACAAAAAAATATTTGATAGTAATGATTTCAACTAATTGATTTATAGGCAGTTGGACAAAGAAAATAAGCGAAAACATTAATGTGTTTTTTGCGTTTTATTTGGTTCGTTTTTTTTTTTCTTTTAAATTCCAATATTCGACTGTGATAAAGCTGCTTTTATGAAAAGCTACTAAAACGATTAGTTTGATAAATTTAAAAAAGCTTAAACGTACTGTTCCTGATAAAGAGTTTTTAAAATCGCTATATTCTGACCAGTTGACAAACAAATTTTAGGAATTTGCAGAATTCTATTACGAAAACATTAATGCTTATAAGCTCAAATCACACGCAAAAAAAATATGGTTGTGGTGATCATAATCGAAGGGCATCATACTATGATTGGATTACATGGTTGCAGCTAAGCTATATAATGATCGATTTTAATGATAACAAGTTTAATTAAAATGCTATTATATAACCATACAATGACCATATATAATTATAACGTTATTTTCCATTATTAAAAAATAGTTCCACATAATCATTATATAATTCAATATGATCATAATTAACTTTTTTATAATCCTAATGTGATCCCGCATAACCATAAAATGTTTCATATGATCAAAATATGAACCCACATAACTATAACTTTTTTGAGTTTTATTAAATTATTAAATGATTCCACACAACCATCGTATAGTCCCATATGATCATAATATGTATATTTCCTTGTGAACATAATATGGCTTCACCTAATCATAATATGATTCCACACAACTGTAAATTGATTTCGTATAACCAAAATATGATTCCACCTAACCATAGTATAGTCATAATATGACTAAATTAATATTGTTGCTTTTTTGTATATATACATATGTACATACATACATATATACACATTTTTTAAAATATTTTTTTAAAATAATATTAATTGACGCATTTGCATTTTTTGTCGCGAATTACTTACCTCTGTAATTGTAATATTTTACTTCGCTTTCTTTTTGTTTATATATTTTTTATTGCTTATTGTTATTTCTTAATATTTTCTTAAATTCTTGACATTTCATATACAAATTCTGCACTAAATTAAAAGCACTTAGAACCACAACCAAAACAAATAATTATTAAAGTTTATCATAATTTGATTGTCTTGCAACTATACCGTTGTTGCACACTCCTTTCTATGGTTATTTATAAATTTTAATACTTTTAAATATAATGTTATTTTTGTGAACAAATCATAATTTGTTTGTCCCAACAGTTTTTAAGCATATTATTTTTTGTGAATAATCATATTAAAATGTTCATTAACGGTAACCATTAAATGATAATATATAAACAAATACTTGATGTTCGTTTACTATAATTTGTTTGCGGTGACCAAATATTTCGTAGAGAAAATAAAATGGCTGTCTTGATCATTTTTCAACTATTTGTTCTGTGCGTGCAGAATGTTTTCTTATAAGGCAGTTCTTAGAAAACATAGTATTGGGACCAGAGGATTTAAGTATCTCGTCATTACAAAACCTAATAAAGCCCTATAAATTAAAATTGTTACAAGAATATTCCTTTGCTTAACAGTTAGCAATTGTAGTGGAGAACATTAATTTTCACAGCTTAAGAGAGTTTAAAATGAATTACAAACATATATGTACAGTCTTATGTATGTACGACTATGTAATTTCTCAAGTATGTTCAAAAAATAGATTTTGAGGATACAATAGAAGATTTTTCAGAAAGGAAGTCCAATTTTAAATGTGAGTTTTTTATTTTTATTTCGAAATGCATTTGATGTTATAATTACACAAACTGTAAGAATAAATTATATTTCAAAAGGAAGTACTCGTCACAATCTCAAAAAAATATGAATACGTTTTTGGTACCTTTTGGTACCGAACTTATAGGGATGCGAACGTACTTATTTTGTTACTTTAAAAAAAAACTTATATTTTGGAATTTTGATAGATTTCATAAAAAGATTCACTTAAACTTCTACTACTATTAAGACAACTATTTGAGAAAAATTTAGACACTAGAATGAGGACTAAAAAAGTACAAAAAAGGGGGAAAACCGGGAAAATACGTTCAGTAGTTCGAGTTTTACTCGAACGTGCGAGTTTTCTTTGCTTTAGGTATAGGAATTCCAACTGGATTCCAATTGGAATTGTTAAATTTCTATCGCTATCGAATGCCAGAATTAGGCCCCTGATTAAACTAGAAAATCTTATAATGTGGCAAAAATTTACTAAATCAGTTTTCATGTACTTTTTAAAATTTTTTTACTTAACATTTTCAAAAAATATGATTTAAAGAACTCTTGACCCAGATTGAGATTTGAAACCATCTAAGAAGAAGAAAAGGTACTTTTAAATTTTTATGATATTTTTTTGCATTAATTATTAATTATTATTCTAGGTTGAGTAAAAAAAAAATTATTTATTGTGGCAAACTGTACTTTTTTAAATTTAATATTTTTATTCGATTTTTTTAGTTTTTTGTTCTAAAAATGAAAAATTAGGGATTATTAATCCAGATTAAGATAGGTAATAATATAGGAGACGAATTGGAATTTTTAATTTTTAAAGTAAACTTAGATACATGAAACTTAGAAACATGAGATTAGGTTAATACGGAACTCAATTGTATAATGGAGGAACAAAACAAAATCAAATATTGCCAAACTATGTCCTAATATTTCTTTTAAATTTTGTAGATAAAATAATCCAGACAAATAAAAGTTGTTAATTTGTGTATACAATTTTATTTAAAAAATAAAAATTAGTAACAGGAATTGAAGGTTAAATAAATATTGAAAAGTACGCTTACAAAATAGCGGGTTCGATAGTCAATACAAACACGGATGTGACGGTTTGAGCCCTAATTGGCTTTATATTTATACCCTTCACCACAGATGATAAGGGTATATATAAGTTTGTCATTTCGTTTGTAATTTCTACAATATTTATTTGCGACCCCATATTATATTCTGGGTCCTTATAGATAGGAAAGTAAATTTGGCCATGTCCATCTGTTCATCACATTGTAATTTAAATTAAAATGAATTAACTCATAACTCAGAAAGTATTCATACAGACCTTTACTATTTACTCCAGTAACCAGTAGAAATCTGTAGTTATGTTATTCATAGACATTGTTTTACGTTTTAAAATATTTATTTTTAAATATTTTCTAAGTGTTGTAAAGTGAATTTCAACAAATTAAGATACATACATATATTTTTATAAATTTGGAATTAATCAAAGTATTCCACATTGTATTTTAAATGTTACATACATACATATGTACATATATACATAATTACGTATTCACATGCACGTAGATACGTATAATATGTATTAGTTAATGAAAAAAAGATAGATTAACATTTTTTACTAAACAAACAAATACATACATACATTCATAAATAATATGTGTCAGTTGATAAGAGACATGCAAATTGTTTCTGCAATGTAGTAAAAGTGAAAACATATTTGTGACGATAATGATAGTAAACAAATGTTTTAATAATATTATAGAAAGCAATTACAAGATCAAGAATTTTTTTATTTTAATTAGGAATATTATAAACATGTATGTATTTATGTATGTATGTATGTATGTGGTATAAGTGATATGGAATACAAATTCTCTACAGCTTTTAACTACCGGCATTTAAAATATTTTGAAGCATTCTCAAAATCATTTTTAAGAGTATAGAATTTGTTTAAAGTTTTCTAAAAATAAAGAATTTATGGAAAAGGGAACTTATTTTATAGTTGTTATTTGAAAATAAACAATAATTCAGAGCTATAATTTTTTTTTTATTTATTTAAGTAACATTATTTTACAATATTTACAACAGAAGGAAATTAAAAAGGCAAATAATTAAGTTGAAGCCTTTTTTAAAACAAAATAAAATGTGTAATACATAATGACATTTAAATTATTCACTCCTATCGTGAATTACAAGTGGAATTTTTGTTTTCATGAAAAATGCAATCGTAAATCTCCCATTAAATTTTTGTTCCCTTCATGGAACAATAAAGAAATACATATTAGTAAAGAAAAAGTTAAAATAAGGGAAAAAAGAAAAGTGTTTAAAATTTGTTGGAATTTAAAACAAATAAATTGACTTAAATAAATCTTTGCACTTTATAAACGTATCTTGTTCCGAAGTATTTTTTTTAAATAAAAAACTAAATATATATGTATATATATAGCTTTTAATTCGCTACTTCGTAAACGCAATATTTATTTAACATTTAAATCCTGTTTAGCTAATTTGTATTTTTTTTAATATTGTATATACAAGTGTACAACTTTTATTTGTCTTAGTTATTATAGCTACAAAAACTAAAATAAATGTTTGGACATAGTTTGGCACTATTTGATTTTATTTTGTTTTATATTTACTTTCATTATCCTATTAAGCTCCGTATAAACTTAATCTCATGGGTCGTCCCCCTGTATTATTACATACTTTTATCTGGATTAATAGTCCTTAATTTTACTTTTCTAGGACAATAAACCCAATAAATGGAATAAAACTGTTGAATTTAATAACGTAACAGTTCGCCATCATAAATGTATTTTAATCACAACCTGGACTAATATCCCTGATTCCACATTTCTGGATCTATTCATTTTAAAAAGGATCATATAAATGTTTAAGTATCCTTTTTGCCTCTTACTAATTTATATCTCATTTTATTTAAAATAATAAAAGATGACTGAATGATTTTTAACTTCAATAAGGATCAATAGGCTCTAATCTCTCATTTCTAGACTCATAAGCTAAAAAAAATACAAAAAACCCGAATATATAATAAAATACTTTTTCGTCTCCCTTAGGCCCTAGTTTTACGTTTCTAGATTGTAAAAAATACCCTCAAAGTTGGTCTAAAACGATTTTCGAAATTCGAAAATATGTTGTAAGTATTGCTTTACTTCATGATTTGTGTAAAATTTTCATTAACAGGAAGGTGTTGGGAACCAACATACACCCAATCCTGTTTTTGCACGATCTTTTTTTACACGATTTTGAAATAACACGGTTAACAAAAATAATTCTTTCCTGTTTTTTTCCTTATACATGTGTGAATATTTTTTTGGTTTTTTTTGTCTTAAAATCATAAAATTAAAATAAAAGTAACCTGTATGAATAAAAAGAAATGAAGTTTTTGTGGTCCATAAAAATATTAATCTTTTAAATTAAATATATTCCTATGAATATGTACTGTTTTTTTGCACGATTTTTTTTTACACGGTGTTCCCTGGAACGTATGTAACGTGTAAAAACAGGAATGGGTGTAATAATAATTCTGAGTTTTCTTTTAAGATGAAAGTCTTTACAGACTCTCCTTATTTAAGAAATTAATATATTTAGTTTATAAAAAACTGCTACAAAATATTTAAAACAATGAAAAAATTTCTTACACAAATATTTTTCACAGATTTAAATACCTACAATTTTGCGCGGGATCGAAAATCGTTTAAGACCTATGGTTTCTAGAGCAATCTTGTTTAGAATTTTTCGTAAAATCATTACCCTACCTACGATTTTTTCAAAAATGAAATCGACCCACCCTAATGTATATATGTAGATATAGATTAAAACAAATAAATACTAACATGATGATGTTTACAATTCCCTATAAAAGGGAAAAGCGAAAAAATTACAAGGGAGAAAACTTTTCACGTTAAGGGGAATTTTTGCTGCGAACATATTTTTCATGCTATTATTCTCGACTGAATTAGCTTAAAAATTAATTTCATGGGAGTTTTTCATGATAGAAAATACGTGAAAAGGGGAAAAAAATTACGAGGGAGAAATTATTTTTGATAGGGGTAATTATTTAATTAATAATGAAAATTTTATCTATCTTTGTATAACGTCAATGTTTCTATTGAAATCTACAGGTACAGCTGGTTGAACTCCTCACAAGTTTTGCAAAATGGATCAAAGTTAACATGGCTTAAGCGGCATTAATTAATATTTAAAAAAGAAGAGCTTGTTTTTAAATGAAAATGTATATTCCAATTAATTCTTGTTAAAAGATATTATGGATCTATAGCAGTTTTGGCAAATGTTGAAATAGCGATTCCCGTAAAAATGTATGTGAACCACGACTCTCTAAAGTTTCCTATAGTAAATATCAATTCAAAAATGCAACCAGCGATAACGATATATTTTTATAACAAACTTCTTTAGTTCCATTTATTTTGACCATACTGCGGAAATAACAAACTGCCAAATTCAAAAATTTGTGTAAAAGATTAAAAAAAGTGCAGTCGTTTTGTTGGTTTTGCTGACTTCATTTGAGGTATAAACTTGATGCGCTCTTACCCTGTAAGTTTTTGCCAAATAATAAAGACGTGTTTCAAAAAAGGTTATCAAGATTTTTGGGTATAATTGAAAACAAATTCGGGATATATGTAAGTGTATCACTAGCGAGTACTATTAATTACTTTGCAATCATTTATAAAAACAATACAGAAAAAATCGTGTTGTCGTGTGTCACTTTGCACAACGTTATAGTGCTTAACAACATTGATACATCATTGTACATTCTGAACAATTAGTACATTGATTGGAAAGATTTTAATGGTGGCGTGCAAGACGGATTATGAAGCAGAAAAGTTTAAGTAATATTCCATCGATTTCAATCATCTTTAATTTTCCACTATCACGTAAGAAGAACTCAAAAGAGATAAGAAGTAATTTATTCACGTCTTTAAACAATTTGTGCATACAATTTTTTATATATAATTTTGAATTTCAATGTCAGTATTTTTATTAAAATAATTATAATTATTTAATTATAATTTATTTGAATAATAGACAGTCGCACTCTAATTTTTAAAATTGATATGAGAGAGATCTGTTCACAATTAGATTTAGCCAGCAGAGAATGATGATATTAATTTAAGTAAGAAACGTAAGAAACTAAATTTGTTTTTAGATAGTGTTGCACAAGTTCTTGTTTTACCGTTCTTAAAACTTTAAAACAAAAATTAATTGTCTGACATCGTTATACCTGTGGCCAACGGTTTTAATATTTCTAGATATGGGAAAAGGCTGCTTATTTATTATAATCAACATTTCGCAACCTATAATTGATTTAGATTTTCAAGGTAAATATGGTCTTTTGATTAATGTAAAATGTTAACGTTTAGTTGATTGTCTTAGTAATTTAACTGTAAATGCAATTTATTAAACTTGTGACAGTTACTGGCCAATATCCGTAAACACATATTCAAGAGTTGAATATAAACTTACGAAATAAAAAAGAGGCTGAGAAAGTTAATAATAAAAATGTGATAATTAAACCATTCGATACATTTGAAATTCGGTTTACGTAACTTTTACCTAAATTTTGTGACAGCTGTGATTGTGCAAGATAGACACAGTGTAGTTTTATTGCTTTTTTATTTGCATTTCTTGTTTAACGAAGTTGTTTTTTATTGTTTATTGTTTGCATACATACATAAATACAAACAAAGTGTGTATGTTTATATGTTTATTAAATCATATTTTTAGATGCTTGTTATCACCAATCGTAAGATATACAGTAATTGTCAAATAATAATATTTCATTTAAATGAGGCGTACCACGCCCACTTAAAACATAAAAAGGATGTCCGTCCAAAGGCATATGATAAACATTGGCGAAAAAAATTTTGAAATCGGATGAGTGGTTTCGAAGATAACTCACGACATACAAACATCCATTTTCCTTTTAGTATAATAAATAGAACATCATTATAAACCTGAGTTTTTTTTCCAAACCTGGTTGTATTTTTTTAAGTTTTGGCGGCAACAACGTTTATAACAAATATGTATATCTGTGGCAATATATAATAATGGCTTAAGTTGACATAAATGCTTTTTTATTTCATTACATATTCTTATTCTCTTCTTTTAAATCTATCACTCAGCTAAATTTCAAGTATAAAAAATCATTATTAATAAAACTATACGCAACTATATTTTAGCTTAAGTCTTTTTGGAATATAATACATAAGCCATAACATCTTAGCTCAACTCAATTTTTTTTTAAGGTAGCTACATCAATATTAAATTGTTTGAGCATTAAAACTTGTATACACTTGAGTTCAATAACTAACAGCCCATTCAAATCATTCCTCATAAAAAAAACTTTATGTTTAACTTAGCTTTTATAAAAAATTATCTTATCTCAGGTTTTCGGCATTTTTCAATTTAACCTAAAGCACTTATCTCAACTTACTATCAATAAAAATTATTTTGCCTTTCTAAAAAACCACGAACATTAACTAATAAAACGTTTTTTTTTATAAAATTAACAGTTTTGTTCTAAAAAAAAGTGCATCTTTTTCTGTGGCTAAAAACTTTATATAAAAACCAAACACAATTAATTTTAGACAAAATCCTTAATATCTTAAAACACGAAATTTCGACTTAAGCCATTATGATTTATTGTCACAGATATATAAGATGTTTAGGATATCCCTTTTTGGGATATATAATCCCAAAAAAGTTTTTTGGTACGACATTATGTCCAAATAAAGCCAAAAGAAAAAAAATTGGAAAAAAAATTAAATTTCTAAGAAATTTAAAATGAACTTGAGCTAGAATAACACCAAAAACATTGTCTTAAAACAAATTAAAGTTCGTAAAAACTTTTAAAAATTCTATCATTTAAAAATTCTAATTTGGAAAAATAAAGATATTTTTCTTATTTCTTTGTGGAAGATCAAAATCTGTACCATCATTTTCGTTTTCATTATTTTAATTTGATATGTCCCATTAATAACTTTTTTTGGGACATATCAAATATAAAAAAAAGAATGTAAAAGGAAAAAGAAAAGTTATGATGAATTGAATTTTGCTGGGACGTATGACTCTGGTATGTATACTTGTTGTGATTAATTAATATTACTTATACGCTAACAGGAAAAATGATCAAAATTTACACATAGAAAAGTGTATTAGAAAGTTATGTCATTTATTTTTATAAATCCCCGTCGTATTTTTTGGTTACAGTAAATTTAATTACATTTTTAATTAAAATGTTTAAGTATTTTTTTAAATTTTTAATTTATTATTTGAATTATGTGTGGGTCCTAACAAAAAAGTAAATGTCGCATTTAGTCTATGTTTGTGTCTTTTTGTGACTTGCATTTTTTTAAAAATTGTACGTAGGGCTCTAGTTTTTCTTCATATAAAGTACCTAATAAATCCAACACTAACCACCGATCAAAGTGTGCTGATGATGAAAACCGTAGCTGGTTTCGAAAATGCATTCCACTCGGCTAGTGTCGGCAAAATTTACTTTTCAAATTATTATTCATTATTTATCACAAATATAAAAAAAAAAATTTTAATTTCTTTGAAAATTTAAAAAATGAACTTGAGCCAGAATAAAACTAAAATTAATTGTCTTAAAATAAATAAGTTCGTAATAATAAAAAAACATTTATTAAAAAAATTCTAATTAACGTACCAGTGCTAAAAAGTATCAATAATTTTTTACAATAACCCAACCATGTATATGTATATACATATATATATATATATATATATAAATATATATATATACTAATATCTTTAATAATAACTTCTTTCAAAAAATTGTTATTTCTTCTTTAAAGAAAATAATTTTCTTTGAATCGAATTAGCGTTTTCCTAACTAATTGCTGCATTCAAAATTTCTTTAAAAGTCAGTCTTTCACTTCCTTCTTCACTTTCACTTCATCACCTCTTATATAAAAAGTATTAAGAACATTTTCAGAATCTAATCCAAAAATTCTTTTATGCAGCTGTTCTGCATATGAAATAATAACATTTTTTTAGGCAAGTAAGAACCATTTTTTTTTGCTTTTACTATTTAAAACAAAAAGTTAAACATATTTTTTAAACTTTTCAATGGTATACTTTGCCTATGAAAACAAAAATTTATTGAAAGAAAAAAATATATATTTAATACAAATAGGTTCAGCATCATTTTTGGTACCAAAACAAAAAATAAATCATGTTTTAAATATCTTAACTATACTACAGGCATTTTTGTGGATCAATTATTTTCATTAGTGGTATAAAGAAATCTTAAAAAAAATAAACCGTTTGAGATAAAAAAATAAACCATTCGAGATAAAAAAAATCTATATCTAACAGATCTAATTAAGATCTAATTAACGTAAAAATAAAATTTGCACATCACTAATAATACAATTTATTTTATGTATTTTTTTTTTCTTAACATAATGGAATAAAAACAAATAAGAGCTCTAAATTCGGCTGTGCCATTGTGTGTGTATTTTTGTACGTATGCAAGTGTGTACATACATATACACAAAAAAATTGGGTAGTTGGTAGTACTTATTTCATCCGTGACATAGTAATGAGGGGTCGTTACTAACATCATTATTTCGAAACAAAGAATAAAACCTTATTGGGTATCTACATACTTACTTATTTGATTACTTATAGTAAAAAAATAATAGGTTGCTTAAAGAGTACTTAAAGCAACATATTTAATAAAAATATTAGTTTTATACCATTTAAGTGTTAAAATATTGAACTACTGAATATCACCACTGCTAAAAACGTTATTTAAGTTAAAGTATTAGCACAAAGTAAATAAGTCGGCGTCAAATTTTAAAACCGAAGTATCCCGGTTCGAATCACAGCTGAGGAAAATATGAACGTTGAGCGCCGCCCACCTAAATTAGGAAAAATGGCAAAATGATAAAAATTTTCGTTCAGCAAGTTTGGGTAACTCCAAACAATATTTTTGAATATTTCCATTTTAAAAGCATTTTTCGACTTTTCGGGGGGCATATTTAACTCTTTTAGTACCTATTTTGATATTTTAAAAACAATTTTTTTGCTTACATCTTAGATTTTGTTTAAAGAAAAATATAATTCCGACCTGTTAAACTCCATAATAAAAATAATTTTTATTATATAGAGTATTACAATTCATATAGAGTATTACCGTTTAAAATGTTAACAAGATAAAAGATTGCAATACAAAATTTAATATTAAAACTAAACTTGAATAAATTATAACAAAAAACAAAAGTCTAGTTGAAGTAAAATGTAATGTAAACATTTTTCAAAAACGTCATCAAAACAAGTTTTAAACATAATAATAAGGAAATGTTGAATGAAAATGATGACGAAAAAGATTTTCAATTTATAAAGGTTTATTTAAGTAGATCGAACAGACAAAGCTTTTTATTTGAAAATCTGACTAAATATTTTTTTTTATTAAAATAACAATTACCAATAAAAATTTTGTATTATTTATTTTAAAAACCGTCCTAAATTAATTATAATACCTGATATTTTAAGAAGTTCAATTTTTATGTAGCTTTTTTGTTTCTTGTTTTGTTTATTTTATTTTTTAATTACATATGAATGTTATTGAATTGTTAAATAAAAAACCAGTTTTTCCCCAAATAAAGCGATTTTTGTTTTTTAGAGCATATTTTTTAAATTTTTAGAGCATATTTTAAAATATTTACTTCAACCATCAAACACTTTTTAGAGCATTTTTTTGGTTTCCCTGGTTATAAGTAAATTTCAATTTGACTGAAACAGTTTGAATTAAAATGTGAGTCTTAATTTTAAATCCGTCGTAGCTAGTTCTTAAAATTAATTTTATATTATATTTAGCATTTTTCAAGATGTTCTTCAAAAGGATAAAAAAATGAGCGATTAAGTTTCATAAAAAATCATTAAAAAAAAATAGAAAAATTATTCATTCGTAGTTTAATGGGATAGCTTAGCCCTATCAGAAAAATTGTTTATTCTTTTGTAGTAAAGTATTTAAGTGTATGTACCAAAAATTATATAAGTCCTATCATATGAACAAAAATGTGTGTCTACCTTTAAGCGATATGTATTTATTGTTTTAATTTTTTTCAAGGTGGATTTAATAAGGTGACTGCATAAAAGGAAGTTTTTTTTTCCTTTTATATATGGAATTTAACATAAACGTCCAAGGTAAATTTTCATACATACATAAATGGAGTTTGAAATTGCCATAAGTTTACCTTTTAATCAGCTGGTGGTTTGCAATCACCTTTTTATTTCACCTTGTCTTCATATAAAAAATTAATGTTTCAGTTCCTGTAGAATTGTTTTGAAGTAAGTTGTTATTCCAAAAACACTTACATATACATATGTATAACTTACTTATAATTGTCACATTTATGTACAATTGTTTTTTAACAACAACTAGAGACGAAAATTAAATAAATTTCGTAAGAAAACGCCTTTCAAATGTTTTGAATATTCAATGAGCTTTGGGAATAAATAATCGAATATTCATGATCATTTATATACTGTACCAATGAAGGATCAAAAATTAAACATGCATTCAACTACGAATACGTACATAAGAAGAAACAAATAGGTTGGAGACAGTAAAAACTGTGGGTTAAAAAAATAATCTTGATTAAAAAATAAATAAATGTGTATTTATATATCTATGTATGTATATCTTTTATATTTATACAATTGATATTTAACTATGTTTTTACAATTTTTTGCATGTATTCGTAATATAGATACATACATATATTTATGTAAGTATATGCTTATAATTTATGTATCTACGCAACCTATACACTTCTGTTTGAATATTTATTTGTACACATGTACAAATGTCTTTGGTTATTTTTTATTAAATATCTAGAACATGCAACATGCAAAAAACGTAAAAATGCAAAAAATGTAAAAATGCAAAAATAGACGTATTTAGGAAGTCTTAACATGCATAAGTTGGTAGTTTTGTAATTTGATTTATATTCATGCATTTTTATACCCTATACGCATATA
>NDXZ01015289.1:0-13676 GCA_003055125.1 Paykullia maculata
ACAGATCTAACGCTTTTTATTTGAAAATCTGTGTCAATATTTTGTTGTTTATTGCAATAACCAATAAAAATATTGTCTTATTTAATTAAATTAAAAATATTTAATCTAATATCTGATATATTTAAAAGCTCAATTTTTTATGTAGCTTTTTTGTTTATTTAAAACAAAAAGCGATTTTTGTTTTTTAAGAGCATATTTTTGGTTTCCCTGCTTATTACTTACAAAATGCCCCTTGTTTTACCATATGAGAATACAACTGGTAACTGCTGGTAATAAACTGTTTCTTTCCATGATGTTAAGTCCCTCAAAGGGCCAAATTGCATTCTAATTATTGTCTATGTTTGGACCATTTAGACGAACAATGTTTACTTTTTTTTGTGGGAAATAAATAAATTAAATAGAATTAGTTCAAATAATAATCGCAAGATTTGAAGCAGAAATAATGTATCAAGCCTTAAACACCTTTCTTACGCGCACGAAAGAATGCTAAAAGAAAAGTTTTATGCAATTGATTTTTTATTTTGAAAATTATAAACGAGAATAAAGTTTAAAGTTATCAGCCAAAAAATCGGGTTTTATTTAAATTGTATGCCATGATAACCTTGATAATAATTTGTTCTTTCTATTACAGCGGTTATAGCTGTGAAGATCATTTTCGAGAACCCGATACGTTTTTACATTCTTGGGAAGTTTTATTGGAAATCATGATGTCACCCATATGGTAAGTGACATTGAGCCATTAACTTGGAAAAAAGTTTTTATTTAAATTAAACCATTACAGCGAAAACATGCTGGTTGACGTTGGTATGCCCGTGATGCATCGCAATGTTGGCTACAATTGTCGTGTGGCATTTTTTAATCGTAAAATTTTACTTATACGACCCAAGATGGCAATGTGCGATGATGATAATTATAGGGAATCTAGATGGTTTACAGCTTGGACTAAGGTAAGAGAAGTTATTTTAATACATATGTATGTATAAGTATGTATAGAATTAGTTTAAATTTTAAATTCAATTTTAGAAATTCAAAACTGAGGATTACTATTTGCCTCGCATGATTGCACAACACACTGGCCAGAATATGGTGCCATTCGGTGATGCTGTTATTGCTACCAAAGATACCTGTATTGGTTTTGAAATCTGTGAGGAATTGTGGAATGCTAAAAGGTATTACTTGCAATATTTAGTTACAACTGTCTATCCTAAATATGTAAAGCATAATCGGCCCTCGACCTTGTTTTGCTTAAATATAAAATTTTTGAAAAAAAATTATCTCTTGTTTGTTTTCAGCAAACATATCGATATGTCTTTATCGGGCGTTGAAATCATTTCGAATGGTTCCGGCAGTTATATGGAACTGCGCAAAGCCAATATTATTACCGAATTAGTGCGTAATGCCAGTTTTAAAGCCGGCGGTGCCTATTTGTTTAGCAATTTAAGAGGCTGTGATGGTCAGCGCGTCTATTTCAATGGCTGTTCATCGGTGTCGCTTAATGGCGAAATTGTGGCCAGAAGTAAACAATTCTCTTTGCAAGATGTTGAAGTCACTTTGGCCACTATAGATTTAGAGGATATACGTTCCTATCGCTTATCACGTCGTTCTAGATGTAGCGCAGCGGCCGATGCTCCCAATTATCCGCGCATCAATTGTGATTTTGAAATGTCCACACATAACGATATATTCAAAACAGTTAATACGCCTTTGCAATTGAATTGTCATTCGCCGGAGGAGGAAATCGCCATGGGTCCGGCCTGTTGGCTGTGGGACTATTTGCGTAGGTCTGGTCAGGGTGGTTTCTTCTTACCCCTGTCGGGTGGTGTAGATTCAAGTAGCTCCGCCACCATTGTACACTCCATGTGTAGAATGATAGTTAATGCTGTGCAATCAGGTGATTCTCAAGTTCTCTATGATATACGTAAAATTTTAGCCGATCAGGAATATACACCCGATAATCCAGCTGCCTTATGTAACCGCCTACTGGTCACTTGTTTTATGGGTAGTGTCAATTCGAGTAAAGAAACTAAACGTCGTGCTTCTATTCTCGCCAATCAATTGGGTAGTTATCACATCGAAATTAGTATTGATACTGCCGTAAATGCCCTGTTGGGCATTTTTAATGCTGTCACTGGACTCACTCCCCGTTTCCGTAGCCAAGGAGGCTGTGCTCGTCAAAATTTGGCCCTACAAAATATTCAGTCGCGTATTCGTATGGTTTTGGCGTATATTTTCGCACAACTGGTGTTGTGGGTCCGTAATCGTCCCGGTGGCCTATTGGTTTTGGGTTCGGCAAATGTTGACGAATCGTTGAGGGGTTATTTGACGAAATACGATTGTTCCTCGGCTGATATAAATCCAATTGGCGGTATTTCAAAAATGGATTTAAGGAGATTTTTAATTTATGCCAAAGATAAGTAAGTAAAAGGATTTCTGAAATATTATTTTACAAAAAATTCATCCAAAATTTTAAAATACATGTGTAAACATTGGAATCTTTGTTTATTGATTTCTTAGATTTAGTCTACCCATACTAGAGTCAATTATCGATGCTCCACCAACAGCCGAATTAGAGCCTTTGCAAGATGGTCAATTAATGCAAACCGATGAACAGGATATGGGCATGACCTACGATGAGCTAAGTGAATATGGCCGTCTTCGTAAGCAAGCCTGCTGTGGTCCCTATAGCATGTTCTGCAAATTGGTATCCACCTGGAAGGGGGATCTTAGCCCCAGGGAGGTGGCTGACAAAGTAAAACATTTCTTTAGATGCTACGCCATCAATCGTCATAAAATGACTGTTTTAACACCTTCAGTACATGCCGAAAGCTACAGCCCCGATGATAATCGTTTCGATCATCGTCCCTTCTTGTATCGTGCCAACTGGAGTTGGCAATTTAAGGCCATCGATGATGAGGTGGAAAAATTGCAACCGATTTATACATCCTCCTCATCACAAATGCGACCCAGCAGTGATGATTTATTACTATCACAAGAATCGACCCACATATCTCTGTTGCAACAAGCTGACTCCAAACATTCTTCTCCGCTGTCCAGCTCTTCGATTGATGTGCCTGGTGCTTCCACAACACCGCCTCTTAGTAATATAATCACTGGCAGTTTGGGCACAATAGGTAAGAAATCTAGTGGTTACGCCAAGGTCCATCATAGTGTTTTGGGCAAAATTAAGGATCGTACTGGTATACCAGTTTAATATACATGTGTTTATTTAAGTTTCCCAATGAAGAAATGGAATTGTTAAAGAACATCTTCACACAAATAACAAAAAATCTATATAATAACGACCAACTGACAAAGAAAAAAAGGATTTTTTTGATAAAACAAATATTAAAACGAACGCTTTAAATCAACATAAAAGTCCTATTAAAAAAAAAGAAGAAAATATAAAAAAAATTAGTTAATTTGTTAATTAGATTACAGTTACAGTAAATAGTTTTTTTAATTTAAGTTTAACATTTAGTTGACTATTTGATTACTTTATTTTTTTAATGTTTATTAATTTTTATGTTTACTTGATTTCATTTTAACGCTTATAAACACTTATGTCTTGTTAACTATACCAAATTTGAAATGACTTTTTAATAATAAATTTTTACGTTAATTTGTTGTTATTTTGTATCCAAATAAAAATAGTTGGAAAATAAATAAAATATATTTTTCTTTCTCTACTTCACAATTTTGAAAAAAAAAATTTTATTAAATTTTGCAAAAATCTTTCAAATTACTTACAACAAAATCCCCTCAAACGGTTCATTGTTACCAAATTTTTTAATTTAGAGAAAATTCTAGAAAAGTTTGTAATTAACGACACTAAAATAAACACTTTCTGTTTAAGTAAAATCGGACAACCTGTTTAATGTATTTTAAAAATCGCCAACTGTGTGTTGGCAGAATAACGACACTTTATTCTATGTTAAACGAATGATTTTTTTTGAATGATTTCTATTAATTTTTTAAAGTATCACATGCAGCCCGCACTGTAACAACAACAAAATTTAACAATTGCGAATAAATTAATAATTAATTAATTCATTTTTTTAAATATACATAAGTGTTGTTTTTTTATTTGATGTAGAATTTTCTTTTAAGTTTTTAAAGGCACTCTAATAACTTAATAAAAATAATAAATTTCAAACTTTTAGTATGTAACAAATAATTGCATTTAATTAGTATTAGATTATATAAAACTAGTAATATTTTTAACATAACAAATTTTCATCTTTGTACATCACTCCAAAAACATTTTTAAGTTACAGCTGTATAATAAGAAAACGTATCAACATACATAAATCTACGTACATATGTACATATCGTCACCTGAAATTCAAAAGGCCGTAACAACCAAAAAAATTCAATTTAGACTTTATAATTGATTATGATGTAATTAACCAAAATACATCTATCCTTAAAATTTTACTCATATATGTTCAAAAATACCGATTTCATTAGTTGATAAGGCTTTTTGCTTCTCCTGTAAAAAAGTTAAAAGTGTACTTACGACCTGTTCGATTTTAAGGTGACGATATGTATGTATTTTTTGTAATCTTTTTATTTTGTAATTTCTTAAAACACATTTAAAGAACCAAAATTTTTAAATATTTTATGATAATTAAAAAAAAAAAACTATATCACTATTAATTCGTTTTCATAAAATAAAAATATATAGTTCAATTAAAGCAACAATAATAAGCCTTCTATTAAAAGAACAAAGAACAACTAAAAAACGTATTTAACACTAAGTAGTTTTATAATAAAAACATTAACAAAAAAAAAAAAAAAACAATTAAAAATTTTAAAAAAGATACAAATTTTTTAGAACTAACAAAATGTAAACGATATTTAACATGTAGTTAACGTAGAGTTATCAAACAAAATTATAAATATAAAGTAAACAAATATAGAAAACTAAATTAAAATAAAAGTTTATTGATTTATAAAGAAAAAGTATAATAAAAAAAAATGTAAGTGTTTAATAAAAAAAACCCCGTTATAAAAATGAACGGCTAATGCCCTAACTAGTGGTGGTGTTAATCGATACATTTTTTCTACGATAAGTTAATTTGGTTAATTTTATTTGGATAAACTCTTAACCTAATTATCCTTATCGTTGTTTATAAATTTGATCATCAACTATGAAACGTTTTTTAATTAAGCAGATTTCGGTATAAAACATTCTACTGGCGTATCGGTCGACATTTTCGTTTAAGAACCTCCTAAGATGTGTCGTATTTTTTTAACTTTTAATAAGTAAGACAGTTATAGTCGATCAAACCCGACCATATTATATCTTACACCATAATTTTTTCATTTATATATCGGATTTAACATGATATACCACAGGAGGTAGGGTCAATATTCATAAAAATTGGTTGGACAAATTCATTTAAAAAAAACTAATTCATTTGTAATTACATTTTGAAACCAATGTCTTTTTACGGTTAGTGAACCGTTAGTTAATTTATAAATTCGCTTCTTGCTTCCATCACGATGCATCGTTAGCTTTTTAACATTAATTAGATTAACGTTTTACCAACACTGGCATAAACATGTAAGCTGCATGATTTTAAAAACTGATATGCCTTAAAGTATGCAATATTTTTTTGCAGTTAAATTAAAATGTATCTTGCTAACAAAAGTAGCATATTTTGATAGATAAAACAAATAAATAGATTAATATTCTCAACATGCCAGACATATTTAAAATCCTTTTTAACCACAAAATTTGACTTAATATATACATAATTTTCTACAAATATGTACATATGTATGTATGTATATAAAATCACATACATATTTGTATAAAAATAGTGTATGCAGTGCAAAGTAAATAGAAAGCAAAACAAACGTACAAAGATTTTAAATAAACAACTAATTTTTTACAAGTTAACACAGTTTAACATGAATTTTATGTATAAGTTATTAAACTTTCCATGCAAAGTTGATACATGTCGTGTAAAACCTTAAAAACTTGGCTTATAGGAATAACGTATATTAAGGTCATGTGTTAAAATTATTAATTCGAGGGTGTTCTATTTATTTTATTAGGTAATAATTAATTTGGGCTTACATTACTTATACCTTCAATAGTTTGTCATTTTTGCTTTATGTATAAAAGAACACTGGCAATATTAACTCTGTTTATTTAAGCATCACCAGCATCATTATCGCCATTATAGTCAGTCTTATTTTAGAGCTTCCTATATACATATGCATGTATGTACCAACAGTCTGTACAAAACAGATTATATAAATAAATTTTTTAAATTTAATGCATTTAACGGGAAACGGAAATATTAAGTTTGATTAAGTTTATACTTATTTCGTTGTCCATGTGTGCATCTGCATGTTTCAGTATCTACATGTGTTTGGCAGTTGCCTTCTGTGTTTGGTTAAATTTTCCAAAATTACTTTACATATTTAAATAACATTAAATATTTATTTATACTTTACAAATATAAGGAAGTGTTAAGCTACAGCAGCCGAAAGTAATTAGCAATTAGGGTGTATTTAAAAGTTGGAAATAAAAACATTTTATTAAAGTTTAAATGAATAAATGAAAATTTAACAGCGATGATGGTGTGTTAAAGTTATATTAAATGGAAAGATGTGATATTTTAAAAAGTCGTTAAACTTTAACTTTAGTTCAAAAACGTTACAATTTACTGTGAAAAAAATTAAAAAGGATTGTTTTAATTATTAAATGGAAAAAAAATTAAATATTTTGTTATGAGAATCAGTACTGGAATTACAAAGAAGATTTGGTAAACAAAATAATAATTCAAGGTAATATAAAACTCGAGCGGAAGGACTTTGCAATTGATGGAGGGTGTTAATAGTACAGAACGACCGAATACAGTATTCTAGCATGCTGCAATTATTAAGGTTTTCGTGAATAATCGAACTATAGTTACTAAAAATTCAGTCTGCTGTTTTTGACTTTTGTCTTTGTTTTAAGTATTAAAGTATTATTGTACATATCATATATTTATATACATAATATTTATATACATATCGCTCATTTACTAAAAGAACGTCATAACTCAAGAATGAAATTTTGAAGTTAATGATGCAGAATTATTCTCTAAATCATGCTTCATATTGTGTAAAAAATTCATGCGATTGGCATGTAAACTCACCTCTTGTTAGAAGAAAACTTTTTAATATTTCCATTGAAAACTTAAAACTCATTTTCTGCAAAACTAGTTTTTTTGAGTTATGACATTCTTTTAATAAATAAGCAAACATACGCAAAATAAAATGTAAAATGTAATGTTAAATGAGGTGTCAAAAAATTCTTTCCATTTATTTCTATTTCTTAATTTGTGATTTAATTTGATTCGTGGGTCTTTCTTGTCGGCGATATCCTTGGGGGTTACACTCTATAGCCGCTGTAGCAATTTTATTGGATAGTCGCCGATGATACATACATATGTTCATTTCCATCTACGAATATCAAATTTAACTTGACTGTATCAAAGGGCATTATTTAGGAACCAATTGTTAATAATATAAATCAAATACTTATAATAAAGAAAAAAAAAATATTCCTTACTTTAATCATTGTAATTTTTACAAATTTAACTAACGACCCTATAAAATATATATGTACATATAGTCTGAATACTTATAGATAAGAAACTCAAATTAGCCATGTCCGTCTGTGCGTCTGTTGAAATGAACTTTTAGTAGCCTTCTGATACGCCACGTACCCGTTAGTAGAAATATTCTTGCTATTGAAAATCATAAACATCTGCTTGTATACAACTGATATTCCCAATTTTTGGCACAAAAACGTATTTTGTAAAGCCTCCGGATAACTTTTTTTTATCTGTGTATAAAACACGTATCGCAGAGGTGGTAAATATATGTATGTACATTGTGAAGGGTATATAAGAATCAGCCCCCGGCTATAGCGCCCTTACAGTTTTTTTTTTTTTTTTTAATTATAAATGTAAAGTTCAATTATTAGTTAAAGCAAATTAACAAAGGCTTATTAATTGTTTGATATTCTTTAAAATTTTAAAGTTTGTTGTTGTAAGTTTAAGCTGTCTACACTGAAAGATTAAACATTAATTTCAATGAAAATTTATATAAATACTATAATGAAATAATACATTGATTGCATGAGTCTCCCAACTTTAGCATTTTTATAATTTATTATTAAGTTTTGCAATGTTCCAATGTTTTCTACAAAAAATTCCCGCCATTACGAAAAAAGAAAAACTCTATTTATTCCCTTTAAACTCAAACAATTTTCAATAAGAAGGTATGAAAATTTCGTTTTTTAAACTTTTAATAAATATTAAAAATTAGTTATCAATAAGGCCGGCCCGGCCGTATGCCGTTATTAAATTCTTAATTTACAACATCATTTACAAGTGTCGGTCACCCTTGTTAAAACTAACAAAAAATTTTCTAATCGTAAAAACTTTTAAATATTGTTTGTCAACGCAAGGTGTCGATGTTTTGACGTGTGCTCTAAAAGAGATTAAACAGGTAGGTTATTTGCATAAAAATAAATGGCTTAAGCTGAGTGTGAAGACCAACAAAACACTTTAAGAAAACGTTTAATATTCAATGATCTTTTAAAGAACGACAAATAAAATAAAAGTTCATATGTATGTACATGTATGTGTATGTGTATGTGTATTGCAGGCGATTTCAAGCAGAATAAAATGATTGGAATTCAGCTGGGTTTGTTTGATTTGCATATTCGTAATTTACTTAATGGGGATGTTTTTATTATGTCAACTAGAAAAAATATGGTGTAAACTTAAACACATTTACTAGCACCTCACAATTTAACAGAAATTAGCATTTAACTATTTAGTAATATTTTGAAGGATAATTTGCAAATTTGCATGATTTTTATTTAGGATTCAATTGCGAGACAGGTACAAACAGAATAATTCCATAAGGTAACACAACAACAACAAAAAAAGGGGTTAATTTTGTAATTCCTGCTAAGCGATAAAGCGACAATAAGAAATGCGTTAAACTACTACCAGTTCTGGAATAGTTTACAGCTACTTTGACCAGGTATATAAAGTAAATATTTTGGAAGAGGCAATGTTCAGTTGTATTTGAAACTTCATTGTTAAAACAACGTTTAAACAAAATTTAACAAAATGCAACTTCTTTGCCGCTTTTCTTTGTGCAAATGGTGCTGCAACGAAGACAAAATAGTGCAACACGTTGAAACCTATCACAAGAAGTTTTTACGAGAACCCAAAGGACATTTATATTTTGATTTTAGCTTCGATGATTTGCAACAAGAGGCTTTTGTACTTTGCTCTCCTCATGGTCTCTATTGGTTTCGTCAAAATCTTTCACAAATCCGTAATGATGGCTTTGATTTTGGTGTATTTCATATAGGACACTCCAAACAAGTAAATTATAAACTTAAGCTTGGACTTAGGCGAGATGGTCATTGTGAGTACTGGGGTCCCTACGACAGTGAACAAGATTCAACGCAAAGTTGTCAAAAAAGTGGATTCAGTCTTAAATTTGATTTTGAACATTTGAAAGTTTTAAACGAAAACACACCATCGCGTCGTTTACGTTTATATTTTGGTGATTTTGATGATAGTGATGATAAGCCATGTCCTGAACCCCAACACATTGAATGGAAGGAGGAAGACGAACGTGTCAATAGCTACTGCGTGGAACTCTTTACATGCGCTGTCTGTTTTGAGTTCATACGTCGTGATGCTAGATTTTGTGAAAATACACATTTCATTTGCCTCAATTGTTTCGACGAAATGCTGCAGCGCAAAAAACTAAAGTGTCCGACTTGTCGTGGCCAGTATTTGTACGATTGCATCGATCAGGATGTGGAACGTTTGCTGCGGATGATTAAATGGCCTGACCTGCCAGAAGTTGAGGAGAATAAAGAATTAAATGAACAATAAAGGGAGTTGAATATGTACATAGGAGTTAAAGGTGGTAAAAATGTTTAAAATAAGTTAAGAAAATAATGTTTTAAAAGATTTTTCTTAAATAATATTTTTAAATTAAAAAATGTATTTACAATAAAATGATATTCGTTTTTGGGTCAACACAAAACTCTCTACAAAGTATGTTTGTACATATGCATGTAAAGTAATATTCTTAAGGTTCCAAGAATAGCAGTTCAGGGTTATCCATATAAACATTAATTATGTATATCAAAAATAAATAAAGCTATGTCCAATATTCAAGATAACGTAGACCTATAAAAATTCATTAATAAATTACGAAATCTGAATAATTCTTCCAATGCGGGATATATAAATAGAAACATGGGAACTCCAAACAACAGAGATAAATGCTTACTTTAACTTGACAAGGGAAGTGTAAATATACTTCAATGTATAGCAGCGATTTCTCCTTAAGAATATATTAAACGTGAGGTATAAATGAAAAAGCCTCATTTAAACAAACAACATCTTAAACCAGTTTCAAATTAGATTTATTATGATTAATGTCATCAATGTTAAACAACGTTACAATATGTTTTACAGATCTGTGAATTGAATGTGTGTTTCATACATACATACATACACATCCTGATACATATTCAATTTAAGACAATTTAATTTACACCTATCACTCGGATAAATAAATTCATGTTGCAAGACAGTAGCATTAAACATTAAGTTAAATTTTTGAATCGTTAGCGTATAACAGATTTTAAGTTTTTTAAAAACAAAATGCAACATCATTTATTAAAAGATTTAATAACAACGAATCAAGTATGCCTTTTCAACTAAAGAAAGGCCCCTTCATTCTGCACCTTTATCCTTTAGCAAATCATTAAAGAGATTACGTTGAAGAATTTAATTATTAAATAAAATTAAATTAACAAACAAAATAATACATAATATTAATTAGTCCATTTGCAAAATAAAGAAAAAACATTCAATGACTAATAGTAATCACAAAGAATCAAAAGCATACTTTTAGGCTTTATACTTTTTATGATAACTTTTCTAGCGGACTTTTATAAAACATTTTTATTCTGGATTTAATAAGAAATGTTTTTTTTAATTCAGCTCTACTATTGCTGGCGTCGATTTTTGTCAAATACCACAGAAAAACGACAAACACAATACCAAAAACTAAAAATCGAGTACGACAACGCCAATCATAATAGGACTTATTACTTTTATTGTCAATGTTTCTGGGCTGTCCAGGCTTTATATTAAATTTTTTGCGCTTTCAAATCAAAAAATTATAACTTAATCTACTTCGAATGATTCAGCAAGCACTTTTTGCGTTTGGCACAAGTCTTAGGCCCGTTTTCACAACTTACCAATAGTAAAAGTGGGGATGTTATCGGGGTTAGATAATTTGTTATAAGTAACCATTAAGCTGAAAGTCACCTTTGTGCTAAAGTTAGGATTGTCCGACCTTTAACTTTTACCGAAAGATTTGCTAAATTAAGGTTGTCTGTATGTATTAGAGAGAGGTGCCACTTTTTCTTTTTCAACTATTCAAACCTGCCACTTTGTTTGTAATAGATTGTAGCCTTTGGTAAACAGACATATAGTAATGGTCATAATTTAAAAATAAAAAAAAATTTATTTTAAATGGAAGTTGTGATAATAAAAAAAGTTAAGTCACTTTTAATATTTATTATTTATAAAAAAAATTTTAAATTAAATTCTCTGCCAACTGTAATCAAAAATATTTTTTTTTAAATCCTAAACACAACAAAAGTTATGACCTTTTAACTGATTTTTAATATTTTTAATAATTCAAAGCTACAGGGTTGCCATTGTTTATTAAAATTAAAAAAAATAAAACCGTTTTAAATATATACATACGTGCAGTAATACATACATTCACAAAATTTTATCAAAATCGGAAACCATCTGGTAAATATAACATGGAATTACTCTAGTGGAAAAAACTTGACGTGCATCAGAAAGGGTTCACGGTTGTTAATAAGCAACTACAACATTTTTGGCCTTAATTAAGTTATTTAAGATTTCTCATATATTTATCTTTCTTTTAGGATTATTATGCAAAATTCGCTTAAAATTACGAAAACACACTCCAACTTAAAAATTACTTCCACTTTTTGTAGCGTGCGTCACGAAACTTTGTGATCAATTATTTCACAACAAATACCTGTTACAAAATTGTGTTTTATGCCATTCGAAAGTACAAATAAAATCCCACTAAACACTACGTATAAGTTAAAAGTATCTCTTTTGAAAGACCGAAAATTTTTTATATTTTAATCTAAAAACGCGTACGAATGTAGCGTTCGTCAAGCAGGATTTGCCCATATGTATGTATACTCAATAGAAAATCCTTATAAAATATACATAAAATTGTAAATTTAAATAAAACAAAATTTTAAGGTATTTATTTATATTTTTTTTAATTTTTCTTTTTAAAAAATTTTATTTGCAAATTTATGCCGTAGTTGTTAGGGTTTTTCATTTATTTCATAGTTAAAAATAAAATTAAAATGATTAAATTTGACCATGATTTTTGTTTGTTTGTTTTAACTTAATTCAAAATGGACTTAAACCTATTATTGATAATAAAGAGAAATATAACCATTCAAATTCTTTTAGAAGACAAACAGTCATAAAAAAGAAACATGTTTATTAATTTAATAAAAATGAAGAAAAATTTCAGTAATAAAATAGAACTTAAAATTGCTTTAAACTGTTTAAATAAAATTTAAGCGATAATAAAAAAAAGTAAATATTAACTAAACTACATGGTAGCAATTTGTTGTCAAAGAGGCAGTAAGTGGGGTGGGGTGAGAGAGTCACATACAATTCTTGTTGAATTGTTATATGGATTTTTTTTTTAAAGAAATTAAAAAAAGCATTTTGTTTATGGTAAGTCGTAGTAACTTTTAACATTTCGTTTTGTAATTTTTCAAGGTCAGTAACGAGTTCAAACCGATGTTACAATACTTAGCAACTGTAACTGTAACAGCTGCCAATATTAACACTTTTGATCATTAAAATTGACAGCTGTTAGTTGCTAGCTACCATCTCACTTAATTAAATAGTTTTTAAACAACTGGCAATGTAACTGAGATTTAATTGTTATGTATCGATAATCGACTTGTTAACAACACCTTACATACATAATTGTGGGAAATTTTTAAGTTGAGATTTAAAAACAAATAAAGAAAATATTTTTACGCTTAATTACTATTTAAACCATCACCACATTGATTGCACAATAAACCCGATGATTTGTTATTCATTATTGTTTAATAATTACATATATTTTATTCGTAAGATCTATATTTTTAACGCTCTAGATTACTTTATTTGGAAAGTATTTCTGTTATTTAAAAAATATCTTGTTTTACAAATTTTTCTTGTTTGTTGTGTTTTTGTTTTAAAGTTTGCTGTACATCAACAATTTAATTTTAACAAATTATTATAAATATTGTTACTTAAATCTAAGAACAAATCAGTTCTTTCTCTATAAAAAGAAAAACTAACTACGTTGGTATTCATCATTTATGAACAGCAAATTTTATTCAAACTTATTTTTAAATAAAAACTACACACTTTTTTTTATTAAACTGTTGTTTTATTATTTACTTATAAGTTTTTTTAATTTAATAATTTCTTTTATTTAAACTTAAATGCTAGATTTTTATTTGAAAAAAATAAGGCCTCTTGGTTTAAATTTTT
>NDXZ01015297.1:0-10550 GCA_003055125.1 Paykullia maculata
CGCGGTATTTCGGTTTGCTTTATACAAATTGTATGGGCATGAGAATTTTTGACAGCTAAAAAACGCTTGCCGCCGTTTAGGTTTGTCTGAAAGTCTAAAAAAATTGTATGTTCACTTATTTGTAATATTTTTGTTAACTGAAATTGTTTTTTTTTTTTAAATTTTAAGTTATGAAAATCCGCTAATATTTTTTAGATTTAGTCTTTTTTAAATAACTATATTTATTTTTATTAATGAAATATTCGAAAATGCAGTTTAAATAGAAAAAATTATAAATTTCTGCACTGTATGTAGATTTTTTTGGGCTACTGTATATAGGATTATTAAAGCAAACCGACTGCTTTTTTGCAGTACTTGAACAGATACAAAACAACAAGAGCGTACGTTTGACACCACACAACCAAAAAAGCATACACATACGTAATTTAATTTCACCATATTTCAAAAATTTTTCGTAAATTCATACAATATTGGAAAAACTTTATATTACAAAAAGTAATTTTTTATTGATGTTTAGCGGTTAACATAGAAACAATTAATACAGAAAAATATATACAAATGTGGTTAAACTACGAAGTAAGGCGTCTACTATCGGGTACTGTCATATTTACCACTGAAGCAACTCTCTACGAAGACACCGAGGAAGCCTGACAAACTAAATATATAAGGGCGACTTTAGACAGAACAGGCGTAAAATGCTGGGCAATTACAGCTTCACATCGTTAATGCTTTGTTAAAAATAAAACAATGTAATAGAAATATTAGCCACAATAAAACAGCTTTTAGAACAGAAAACACGCCAGCTATGAAACTGTATATAAAAATGTTCAGTTTATACACTTGAAAGTTTCGGGTGTAAATAAAATCTTGTTGCTTTAGACATGCAAATTCCTTAAATGGGATCAAATTAAACGCACCATAAC
Source organism: Paykullia maculata (assembly GCA_003055125.1). NCBI lineage: Eukaryota > Metazoa > Arthropoda > Insecta > Diptera > Rhinophoridae > Paykullia > Paykullia maculata. Next base: position 924 of record NDXZ01015297.1, read on the forward strand.
TGTCAATACAAACATTGTAACAGTCTATTCGATAAAGACTGTGACAAGAAGATTTATACATAAAATAAAATACCAAAACGTAGTTAAAAAATATCGAAATTAAACTGCAAGAAAAAATATTGATGTATCGATATATTCCAAAGTAAAATATCAACGAAATATATTGATATATCGATATTTTTGCCCAACCCTAATTCATAGGAAGGAGTTTAAATTTAAACACTTAACTAAAAAGGATTTTTCTTTGAAAATTAAACATTCAGCATGTTGCATGCATCATATTTCACTTACATATTTATCTTCACTGACATTTCTTTTAATTTAAACAATTCAAGGCTAAAAATCGTTGACAGCTTAAATATTAAACTGCATTTTTCATATTTTACTCTGTTTAAAAAAAAAAAAGATCTCTACCAAAAAGTTGCAACATGTAAATCTATATCTAGTTGGAGGGATTAAACTTTCATTTTTGTTGTTCTACTTGAAAATGAAATTGTTCATGTTCTCTGCTTTTGTCAAGGTCTTTTGTTAAAAAATATTAAACGCAAGAAGTGCCAAAATATATTTATTTAATTTTGCAATTTTTATATTGAAATTTGTTTATATTGTAAACAAAATGTGAATTTCTTTTTTGCCTGTTGTTGGTACTTGTCGAGCAGTTGTTTAGCTTAAGGCTACTTTTCACTTACATTTTTGTAAAATCCTTTGTTTATACACATGTTTTATAACGATACTCTACAATGTATGTATGGATGTTATTTTTTTCCCCCCAGTAGATGCTGGTATTTACATACATATACATAAAGTATTTGTATGTCTGTGATTAATAAATAAATAAAGCAGCAGAGATGTCGATTTAAGAGGCGCTCGCAATCTTATTGAAGGCATATATTGGCAGTTTCCTAAATTCCTGTCATCATTTATGTCCTTTTTTTGTATTCTTGTTTAATTTCTTGTTACATTTTAGATCTTGTCCATTCTACTCCCTATTAAACCTAGCTCTCTAGTCTCAATGGCTTTTTCGTCTCTTGTCCTGTTTTTCAGGGTTTCCAGTTTTTTTAAGATCTTGTCTTGATTTTCTCCAAAGTTTGATACCACATACAAACCTGGGTGACCTATGGGAGCTACGAGAACTTGATTTCAACCAAAACACGAACAGACGGACATAGCTAAATCGACTACCCTATCTATGAGGATCCAGCAATAGATATACTTTGTAGGGTCGTAAATAAATATTGTAGAAATTACAAACGGAATGACAAACCCATATATACCCTTGCCACAAGTGTGAAGGGTAAACAAATACTGCATACATTTTTGTTGTAAAACGAAATTATTAGTAATTTGTTTTATCATTTGTAAACCAAAATGGTAGCCATTAATTACTAATACTTTATATTCACACAAATTGTTTAACTTTAAATATGGGTAAAAAATGGAAGCCCTATCAAACTATAAAATTTTAATACTGGTACATTTCTATATCATATTTTAAGGCAACACTTACTGTTGCCCAACTAATAGTCAACCAATGGCTTTTGGCGGCTTAACTAATGGTAAACAAACAGCTGTAAATAAAATATCATTTACTTAACCATAGGCATTAGTTAATTAATGACAGTGAATTTGGCATAAGTTATGTAATGTAAAGCGTATTGTATTGTAGTTTCATAAGTTCACAGCGTCTGCCATTAACCGCAAATAGAAAATATTTTTTTTTTTTGAAAACTAATAATCATAGTTATAAACTAAAGTCAGTTCTTTTTTTTTAAACGACTTTAAATTAAAAAATGTTTTCCATCCAAGATATTATAAAAAGAATTTAAAAAGAGGAAACATTCGTTATAAATGAAACGTTCCAGTTTTTAAAAACCAAACGATGCGGCAAACTAATAGTCACCAGACGATACATATGTATGTAAATATATATCAAATAATTTTTTTTATATAAAACAATTTGTTTTAAACTTAAAAAAAATTAAAGAAATGTTTATTTTTTAAAGGATTAATAAAGATAAACATATTGAACAACTAATAGAGGTTTGAAAAAATTGTAAATACCAATAGTGCCCGGACTTCCAATACAAAGTTTCTATGTTGAATCATAAAAAATTCCAAAGTAAGGGATAAGTCCCCTTAACTTAAAATACTGTTGTTAAAAGATGAAAAAAAAAAAAAATACAAATTGTATTTAAATAATGTGATGACGCGGCTTTGAAAACAATTTCTCTCGCAACAGATGTTGGCTTATTGCATATTTTATGGCTGCAAATTATTAAAAAGAGGAAAAATCGCAGATATAATTTCGTTATATTTTTTTGGTTGTAGTTGCTGTTGCTGTCAAAAAAAAAAAAAAATAGTAAAAATAAAACTGAAAAAGAACTTTCGACCATTTCAAATCTGTAGATGAGTGTGAAAAGTGAAAGAGCCATGGAATACTGACTACAATAAATTAACATTTTTTATGTACTTGGCGCCAAAAATACTTTAGTAAAAATTTACAAAAACATTTACAAATTCGCTAAATTGTTAGCGAAAATCCCAAAAGAAATATTTTCTATACAAGAAATTTTTTACAGAATTTTTTTTTAATTTTCTTATTTTTAATTTTATTTTTTTTGTAATTGTTTAATTTTTAATTGGACTTTTGATTTATAAAGAATTATTTTTTTCAAGTTTATTATTGTAATAATTAGTTGTCCTACACTGGCTAAGAAATTGAAAAATTGTTACCAAATAATGTAGGGTAAAGATTGATTTCTTATGTCCTTGAAAAATAATCAGTTTGTAAAGTGAAATCTAAGAAGCAAACATTTTTATAAATTAAAATTAAATTTTTAACTTTTTTAATATTTAAATAAAGAAATTCTTGTTTATAATTGGTTTCTAATACTTAAATTTGTATGTTTTACTTTTTATTTTCTTAAAATAACTTTGGATGATATGTAACACTATTTAACACAATTTTATTATATATTTGTTGCCGGAAAAATTTTAGCTGGTCTAGTTTTCGAGATATAGCTTTATGTCAAAATTAAAGGCATATAACTGGAGAACGGGTTTTCCCATTTAATTAGATAAGAATTCCGAAATTTGACAACAAAATTATATCTAAGCTATGCAAACATTTTTATTAAATTTGCTATAAAATTTCAGAGATATCATTTAAATTGTGCCAAAAAAAAATTTTTTTTTCAAAATTTTAACATATTTGTTTTATGTTTTTTTTAATTCATAAGAAATTAAAATGCATCATTTGTATGCATAAATTTCAGTGTTGGCAATTTAATGTAATTTTGCATAAAATGTTGCAATTTTTATAGCAAGTTAATTTGAAAAGAACGTATGTTCACTATAAGCGGCTAATTCGGTAATTTTTGCCAACAAAAAAGAAAATTTTTTCGAAAAAATTCAAATTATAGAAACGTTGTACCACTGTTTTTCTTATGGAAATTCAGTTAAAGAAGCAAATCCTAATATAATTTCTCTCCAAGATACTGTTGCCACGAGATTTGCTTCAACTTATAGAAAATTTAAGTAATAGAAGTTCAAATTATAGGAGTTCGACTGTATACATATGTACATTGTCGATGGCTTAATATAAAAAAGGCGTAAATCGATTTTTTGTCACTTTACAGAAGAAGGAAAAAACTTAATAAAATCCGTAAAATTTTAGATACCAAAAAGTTTTAATGCAATTTTTAATTAAAAGAGGCAACACATTTTATTTCTCATTTAAAATTTTTATTATTTTTTTTTAATAAAGTTATCTAAGATAGGCCCTTTTTTCATTGATATTTTTGAAAAAAAATAAAGTTAGGGCTTTTCTAAACTGAGTTGAAAATGAGACATATTATAATAATAACTCAGGGGGCAAATCACGGCATTCGATATCGATCGAAAATAAAAAATTCTAATTAGAATTCCTATACCAAATGCACAGAAAACTCGATCGATCGAACAAAATTTCATTCGATATCGAATGCCGTAATTTGCCCCCAGGTTTTAATGATAAAAGGAAATAATTCAAGAAATTAAGAGGATTAAATCAGAAGTAAACTGTAAAAAATTAGTTCTTATAGGACAAATTATCATAAAAAGGATGGCAATCTGCAGGTAAAATTTTTTTCAAACCTTGTAGGTAGTCCCATTTCTTTTTTGTGATTGCTATTTTATTCTTATAAAGTGAATCAGGAGGGATACCTTTAAACGCCGACTTTGATCTATGTGGGAGAAATTCGTAATCATCAGTTATGTCTGTTTTGAAATATATTGGTCCTGATGGGTCATACGCCAAGGCTCGTAGCTCATTTACAGCAAGATCACTAATATGTCTGCCTAAAATTTGAAATAGAGGTTTGAGTTTACACATTACTAGAAGTTTTGTAGTACCTGGACGAATCGAAGAGTATCGTTTAGGCATGTTTTCAAAATTAAAAAAAAAACGTAGTGAAAATGGTGAGCTTGTAGGGGTGCTGGAACTTTTTGTGCCTCCTTTATTAATGTAAAAATTGCGATGGCAAATTTATTTCCTTATTTTTAATTTTTTTTTCTATAAGGAAATGGCTTGAGTCACATTCCATTTGCGTATGTCGACTTATTAAAAATTTTTGTTCTATCGTTATTTGTGTTTCCTTACTAAAAGCCAACAATGCATTAGACAATATTACATTGCGGTTTTGGTAGAAACAGCCATCTGAGTAAATAATTATGTAATGGATTTCTGGCGATCGAGTTTGGATCTTCCTTAAGTGTTTAATAATACACGTCGCAAAAACAGAAGATACTAGCAAAATTAAGTGATCGGACCACACAAAATATTTGTATGGTTAATTATTTTGGGAAGTACGCTTTGTTAGTATAAAGACACAACTACAGCTGCGCTGACAGATTTACCTTGTGTTATTGTATCATGGTGAAAACCAATAAAACAAAACAAAAAAACGAGTTAGGGCTTTTTCTTTCAAAAATTGTTTGACTTGACTTTTTTTGAAATCGTTATAAATCTGTTATTTACAATTACATCCCCCCGAAATTTGGAGGCAAGATGCATTTAACATTTATCTACCAGAATAAACAAAAAATGCTATTTTGAAAAAAAATTGAGTTACGCCTTAAATTAATAAATTAATTAAATTTTTTTACTTTTCACTAAAAGATCACTTTTTATTTAGTCATATTATGATTAGATGGAAATATATTATGATCATATGGGACTATACTAGGGTTGGCTGGAATCATAATATGGTTATACGAAATAAATTTATAGTTGTGTGGGATCATATTATGATTAGGTGGAGTCATATTATGATCATATGGGACTATACAATGGTTGGGTGGAATCATATTCTGATCATGGAAAATAACAGTTATTATAATATATGGTCATAATATGGGTTGGAAAAGCATTTGAATTAAATTTGTTATGATTCAAACCGATAATTACATAGTTTAGCTACAATCATATAATCCAATCATAGTATGATGCCCTTAGATTATGGTCACCACAACCATGTTTTTTCTTTGCGTGTACTTTAGAAAGGTAACATCTATAATATTTTTCAGTAGTTCAAATATTTAAAAAAATTACAGCCAGTTTTATAACAAAAATTTACAATGGAGTTAGCATAAGTGTCATTTTTAATGTATTTTTTATCCATTCTGCTAAACTCAGGTTAACTTAAAATCAAACTCTTAATATTAGATGTTAGATATTCATTAAAGAAACTCTTTACCAACACTCTGCTTAAACTAATCGGCTTGCAAGTGAGCAGAAAGTTTTGTGCGATGTATACGTAGTTTCTAATTTTTCATTATAGATACGGCCGCTACTGTTTTAGAATACTGTTAGACACTGGGATCTTTGAGTCATACTTCATTTAAAGTGTTTATTCTTTTTATTAAGTTCAACAATTGAATTATTTTGAATTTCTATTAAAGCCAATCAAAAAGAGACACGTTTGTTAGAAAATAATTTATTTAAAACAATTAATTTTATTATATGTGATAATTAATGAATAATAATTTGAAAAGTAAATTTTGCCGACACTAGCCGAGTGGAATGCATTTTCGAAACCAGCTACGGTTTTCATCATCAGCACTCTTTGATCGGTGGTTAGTGTTGGATGTAAATATCATCTATTTAACTCAAACTTTTTAAGAAAAAAAGGGTATGGTGACTGTCTGTCGCCTATACATATTTATATTTCCTACCACTTAATGAGTGAGAACGAAATTTACTTCAACAACTATTTTTTACTTTTCATTTTATATTATTATTCTTAAATATCACTAGTTGTATCCTGCTCTAGCCATCAGTCTGACCGCATGAAAAGCAGTTGATTGTTTTAAACAATCTTTTTTGTTTTCAATCATTATTCCTAGCTTGGTTCAGTGTTCAACTGAACGTTGGCCAGTCATGTTATGATTGTTATACACCGTGCCATGTGTTTTTTAATTAGAATTTTTTTAATAAATGTTTTTATTTTGTTTTAAGACAATTAATTTTAGTTTTATTCTGGCTCAAGTTCATTTTTTAAATTTTCAAAGAATTTATTTAAAAGTGTTTTGTAGTTGATTTCACTTAATATTTTTATTTGTCCATATATTTTGCACCTGCATATGTCAATATTGCTAATTTAACATACATACTTCTTTAGTATATTTCGACAAAAACTTTTTTTTTAAAAACAACAGTTTAAAATTAAAAGTTGCTGTGAAAAACAATAGTCGGATAGAAGTGCTTGAAAAAATGCGTTCTGTTCCTCTTCTTTTAATCGTAGCACAATTTAATGTTTTGGCTAAGCCACTACACACCAAGAATGCTGATGCTAAGTTCGTTGAGAAAAATGTATCCTATCCCATGGTTGATCCTGATACTGGAGTCGGAATCCTTATACAATTTAATGTTGAAAAAACAATCTGAATGACTTGGGTTTGCCAAGCCAATATGAAGCAAAACAAGCTGATGATTATGAGGAAAACCTACTAACACTATTCGATAAGCTTTTAGAATTTATATACTACATAATCATTTAATGTTGTTTGTAAATTTATTCAATAAAAAGTTGTAATAAAATACGTGCAAATATGTATATCTTAATATGTTTTTCTGTTTTTAATTTGAAACTTTTGTAAATATTATTTATTGTCAACATAAACTACACAAATACATTCAAATCTTTGCTGGAACAATTTGTAACAGTTCCTGGATGCAGCATTTCGTAGACAGTTTTTCAAATTGTTGTTAAAATGTACGGGCGGATAAATTAACATTTTCAAGCGGCTGACTTTGCCTAATAGTAGAATTTTAAAAATGTTTCCAAAATAGATATTTAAAAATGTGTGCTGGGAAATAGTATAACAGTATAATGCAAATAGTAGTAGTAATATATTTTTGAAAGAAGCTACAATTTTATTACTAACAGATCGGTGATTCTAGTGTGAGATGTATCTAACTGACAAGAGAGAGAAAATATAACAAAGGATATTTTGTATAAGCCTCGCAATTTAATAATAGAGTTAAATCAACTTTTAAACGTCAGAGAATAAGTTTTCAAATATTTCGAATCTTTGGGAAAGTTTTATCTCTGAAGTTTTTTTTCAACAATCTTAAACGTTTTTTGAGACAGATTCAATTTGCAGAAAATATTGCCACTTAATTACCAAAAAATCTTAATGAATTTAACAAGCGTTTTGCTACAGTTTGTTGTATCTTTTCTTAAATAGTATGTAAACTCCTTACAACAACAAACCAGTAGCAGTAGCAACGTACGTTGCACCATCAAATTTATAAGAACATTTATAATATGAAACATGACTAAAAACTTCTGCAAAGTGGGATGGATTTTAGGGCAACTCTGTTTTATGTAATTGACTTGGATGTGTGTTGAAAAAGGAGTTGTCAATTAAAGAGTTAGATTTATGGTGTTATATATACATACATATCGTCACCTTAAATCCAAACAGCCGTAAGTACACTTTTTACTTTTTTTTAAGGGAGAAGCAAAAAAACTTATAAGCTTAAGATCATTTATTTATTAGATGGCTTTTAGATATCATTAATAAAATCGGTAAATTTTTAAGAAAATATGTATTTGGTTAATCACACTAAAAGTCTATTTTGAATTTTTTGGTTGTTACGGCCTTTTGAATTTCATGTGACGATGTGTACTTATGTATATCCTTGTTACTTTTCTTTCTCTATCTTCTGTCAATACGATTTACATTTTATTTATTGTTTCCATATTTCGTTTCATTCATATTTTTAACATCTTTTAAAACTTCTATTTATATGCATACATACATACATACATATGCAATTTATTTGATTTTTTTTTCAAAAATATTTTAAACTTTTATTTTATAAATTTTTTGTTTGTAAAAAGGCATTTGAGTAAACTAGTCTTTGTTTTCTCTGGGTTCGTGACTTACCATATTTGTTTTTTTACAAAATTATATTTGTAGTTGTAAGTTTGTTTCTTTATTTAATCCACTGGATTGAATGTGAAATTTGCGTATTTATTTGGATTTGTAAAAATTTATTTTTGTTTTATATAACTTTTTTTTTAATTGAAACAATTTTGAATAAATAAATTTTAGAAAAAATATTTTTTTGTTTAAACTGACTTTTTAGTTGATAAACAAAATATTGGCATTTGTGGTTGCTAAGGTTGCCAAGTAAACTTATTGGTTTTTTTGTTTTGTCTAAGGGGGTGCTTCAAGTAAAATAATAATAAATAATAATAATGATAAAATAGTTTGTGGCGAGGCTTCACACAAAAAAATAATCGAGGTTATATTAACTTAGCTTGCATAGTTTATTTCTTTTTATATGAAAATAAAAAACTAAGTTTTTCTATCTAAGCAAATTAGTTAATTATAAATCACTTTTAACTAAAATTCCAAGTTATTTTAACTATTGGAATTTGTTGCCTTTTTCGAAATTATTATATACATTTTTTTTAATGTCAATTGAAAAATTTGGGGTGAAAAAAGTACAAGCATACATACATATGTACATGTGTGTGTATGTACATATAAATGTAAAATAATTTAATTAAAAAAAAAAAAAAATTATTGTATTTTCAATTTTAAGCAGCTTTAACAAGAAAACTGAAGGTAAAAATTCAACATTTTTTTAAACATTACAAAATAAATTTAGTATATGTATATTTTTCAGCTCCTAAAATTTCAAAAACAAGAGGAGAAAAGGTAAGTGCATCAAAATGTAAAATTAAAAAAATGTTTTATCAACTTTAGATCCCGAGATCAGACACAAATTTTAATACTTCAAAATAAGAAGAGCCTTTTCTCTGCTTCAAAATGTAAAATTAAAAAGATGTGTGAAAAGTTTTAAACTAAATTTTAATTTTATTTTTCAGCTCCCGAGATCAGACGCAATTTTAAATATATCAAAATAAGAAGAGAAAAGATAAGTACATAAAAATGTTAAATTCAAAAGATATTTTAACAATTTTAAATTTATTCTTCAGCTCCCCAAATTAGACAGCAGTTTTGAATTCACATTTTTGTCATTATTTATTTGTATATGTTTGTATTTTTTAGATTAAATTGTGTATATTAAATACCAGGGACCGGAAATAAGAGTTATTTTTCAATTTTTGA
>NDXZ01015299.1:0-16654 GCA_003055125.1 Paykullia maculata
AATAAAAAGAATTGACGCTTTGTTGACAATATCACCACAATAGTCGACAAAAGTGGTGACTTGGAGACCAAAAAGTCACCACAATAGTCGACAAAACTGGTGACTTGGAGACACTTGATCTCAGGTTTCCTGCAGGGTAGGTACATACATATATGTATACATGCATGCGTTTCTATATACATATGTACGTTCATACATACAAACATACTTATGTATAAATGTTTCATTGAACAAATTGTACCCACTTATTCCTCTTATATGTACCTATTAAATTAACAATAAATATGTTTAAGGTCAATTAACTGTAAATTTTTATCTTTTTAAGATTAATGCCCTTTTAAGTAGATGTTATAAATCTTTATTATTTTGTCTATGTTTTAATATCATTTTCTTACCAATATTTTAAATTTAAAAAATTAAATTTTACATGACTGCGAATACATACTTATGTTTGTATGTATGTACTTATGTAGATCTTATTCTGTGTCATATGAATAGATACTACAATTTTAACAATTTGTCACCTCGATTAATTAATACTACAATGGCATCAAGGTTGCTAAAGTACATTGTGCTTTATTTTCGTATTTATTGCTTTTATTATTGTGTTGTTTTCGTTGTATTTTTATTTTTAATTAATAAAATTTAACACGTACATTTTTATTAATTTAAAACATTTTTTTCTTTATACATAATTGTTGCTATTTTTAAGCAACCGAAAATAGTTTAAGTGCTTTTGAAACCATCTAAATCATTGATTTAAAAATGTTATTTATTGGAAAAAAATTATATGAAATAGTCAATATTCTGTCAGTGGCCTTTTCCCAATTGGCTTGGAAAATTACACTTGGCATAGACACCAGCTTTTACATAATAAAAATTCAAAAACCTTTCAAAATCACATTACAGTAGATTTAAATACTGCGACTTCTCACATTATGTTGCTGGCCCAATAGATTATTTTACGGGTTACCTAATCATTCAGTTGACAAATTCTCGCGATCCAAATTTTACTCGATCATGCCAGTTTTATTTGCTTTTGGTATAGAAGGTTTAATAACAATTCTCTAAATCTTGAACGCTATCAAATGCGGTAGTTTGCCTTCAGTTCTTGTTTTTAGCCGCTAGTTTTGATTTTACCATGATAATCAGACTTTTTACAAAGTTTATGGCAACGACATACAAACATCACATTTACATAGCCAATTCTTTTATACAGAGACCACTTACACTTACTTGTATTTAAGAAAATCTTAAGAATTATTTTTTTAAGCTTTGATTTGTAGAAAGTGCTTAAATTTTTTATGGTTTTACACAATTTTTGCAACTTCAGTATGTATCATTATGTAAATTCCTAAATTATTATCAAATGATGTAAAACAAGTAAGAGTGCTATATTTAGCTGTGTCACCCTTCACTACGTGTATTTATGTATGTATGTATATATGTGTAAAAAAATTTTAGTCGTCTAAAAAAATAGGTAGTCGTCTTTTTTTGTTTATATCTCGGTCAGTTATTTTACTGGATTTCAATAGCAAACATCTCAGGAGAATTTCTGATTGTTTGATACTACTAACGCGTCCGTACGACATCTGGGTGCTGAGAAAACTTGATTTCAACAGACGGACAGACGGACATGGCTAAATCTATAAGGATTTAGAATATATATACGCAAATGAATACTGTAGAAATTACAAACGGAATAACAAACCTACATATATATACCATTGTCACCTCTGGTGAAGGGTAAAAATATATCTATGTATGTGGATTTACTACTCCTTCAAAAGTATAACAAGTAAGAGCGCTATATTTGCTTGGGCCAAATCTTACATACCCTTTACCATGTGTGGCCAAATGATCCAAATGATATAATTTTTTTCAAATACATATGTATACATATTTGTAGTTTATATCAAAGTTGCAAAAAAATCACTTTTTTGTGTAAAAAAAAAAATAATACTAATTTTTTTGTGGAAAAAAACGAGGCATTCGTCTTTTTTTGCTCATATCTCAGCCGGTTATTAATGGATCTTGCCAGTTTTCAATACCGATTTTCTCGAAAGTATTTCCAAAAGTTTAATACCACATAAAACCCTGGGTGACTAATGGGAACTATGAAAACTTGATTTCAATCAACACACGGACAGACAGATAGACGGACATGGCTAAATCAACTTCCCTATCTTTAAGGATCCAGAACCTATATATACCCTTACCACATGTGTGAAGGGTACAAAAAGTGTATAGAAAAGTTTCCATATAATGGCAGTTTTTGGTTTTCTTTAATATAGTACATATTCGCAACAATTTCTTTAAAAATATAATTTATCAAAATTTTTTTATAAGAAATTACAAATTTAAATTTCTTAAAATATAGAATGTTTTTCTGTAAATGTAAAATTTAGCGGAAACTTTCTATATATAAATAGGGCAGTATTTATAATTCTAAAATTTTGTTTGTTTTTTTTTACTTTTTTATAAGTAACAAAAAAATCCTTCGGGTTAATAAATTATTAAATTAATATTAATTAATCATTTTACTAATTATTTACTACAAAGTTTTTAATAACAATCGGCCTCATCTTTATATATATAATTCGACTGTACGTGTGTTTGTCACTGAACTCCTTCTAAACGGCTGGAACGCCCAGTCAGGCGAGGGGGTGTGGCACCGCCCATACAACTGAAATACATTTTGTGGCATATCTTGAGAACTGTTACAGTTAAGATTTTAAAACTTTGTACAATTAAGTCTTTTAGGAATGGTTTCGATTCACAAGTCAGCCCGGTAGATGGCGCTGCAGTCGGTATCTAGGTTATTCATCTATACTGCAATTAAACGGCTGAATCGTCTTGAATGAATTTTTGTGTAGGCATTTACACTTACAAAACATTCGTTATTTTTTGATTAAAAACCAAAATATTCACTAGAAATAAGTTATACGGCAAAACAACGTTTGCCGGTCAGCTAGTTTATAATAAATTTCTAAATTTATTAAAACTATCATACAAAATGTTTTCAAAAAAATTTTTTAATTAAATTATTTTTGTTGTTTTCTCATTTTTGAATTGAACCTTATTAATTTTTACGTAATTTTTATATATTTTAGATTTGGCTATAGGTTCTTAATTTGTTTCTTATTAATTAAGTAATTAATATTTTTATGCGAGATAATTGAAAGAACATTGTGAAAAAGTAAGTTTGCCGACACTAGCCGAGTGGAATGCATTTTCGAAACCAGCTACGGTTTCATCGTCAGCACTCTTTCATCGGTATTTAAGTGTTGGATGTAAATATCATCTATTTAACTCACAGTTAAATAGAGCTGTTGCTTGAGCTGTTTTAAAGAATTGCGTATATTCAGGTTCTTATCGAATTTCTTTTCATTTATTATTTGTTTATAAACATATAAACAAATACAAGCGTAGACTTATTAAATTGTTTTTGCCGTTTTCTTTATTATTGTATTTTATTTACATATTTTTATATATATTTTTTTCATTTATTCTCTGATATAAAGAATTATACATACATATGTATGTATGTATATACATACATATATGTATTAATGTATGTGTTTGTATATCAGGGAACAAGGTTGATGCATTTAGACCATAAAAAATATAAACGAAAATAAAAAAAAAATACTTTGTTGTTTATGCCAAATTTAATAATGATGTGAAAGTTTGCTTTTAAGTAATGTATTTGACAGTTGAGTCAATAAATAACAAGTAAACAAAAAGTTAATCAACTGTTTAATTGTCAGTTTTTTTTTTATTGAGTGTTCCCTGAACTATACATACACAATAACTGGAACTAATACACCTACATGGATGCATTAAATTCCTATACATTTTGTTTACCCTAGTAAATGCGCAGGTCATCTTAAAAATAGAATACAATTGTTATGAGCTTTAAACAAAACAATAATTTTTTTTCCTGCAAAACGTTTAGAAAAAAGGTGGATAAACTTATAAAACAAACAAAACAAAAAATAAAAACATTTTAAAAAATTCAATAAAGAACAACATTAACGAAAATTGATAATAAAAGAAAAAAATGTATTAAAAGATTGTTTTGCTGCGTAGTTGTTAAAAATTTCGCCTTTCTTTGTAGGTTGAAACCGGTTGATTGTATTAAACAAAATACTTTTTTGTGTTTTGAATATCTGTATTTGCATTTATAAATAAATAATTATTTTGTTCTTACAATTTTTTTGTACATATTATTACAGTTTCATTTAAGTGTTATTGAAGAGAAGAAAAGAAGGCACGCATCATCATGATAATGAGAGTACCCTCTAGCGACTGGTCGGACCAATTCGAACAATATATAATTGAAGAAGAATCCGACACTGAACTGGACGAATTAGATCAAGATTTTTCCGAATATTTGTGGATGGAAAACGAGGAAGAGTTTGATAAAAATGTTAGTATTAAGAAACAGATTTAATTTTTCTACGAAAAACTGTATATAAAATAATTTTGTTTTTTATATTTTCCAGGAATTACAACGGCTTGAAGATGAGGAGCTTATGAAAGAATGCATAGACGCCATGTTAGACGATGAATTGGAAGAACAAATAAACGAATGGGACAAAGCTAAAAACGAAGAACTTAGAGCAGCTTTATCTTCCTTGGCCGTAAGTGATTGCAATGTAAGCGATTCTCTACTAAATCCCTTGGCAGATGAGTTTATACCACAAAGTCATCTTATTATTGATTTGGGTACTTCGTAAACAAGCATAAGACAAACAGACTTAAAAAAAATCTAACAGACAAGGAAGATATTTTCATTTAAGTAGTGAAAACAATCTTCTGGGTTTCTTTACTGGCAAAGCTGTTTAACTAATCAAACACACACACACGCATCTTTAAAAAAAAAGTTAAAAAAACTAGCTAAAAAATAAAAAGTAAAAAAATATATTTAAAAAACTATTAAGGAAATATTGTAAGAAACTTACCAACTTGTTGCTAGGCAAACAATCAAAATTGGGACAATTGAAATGACAACAAGTAAAGACTTACAAAAACAAAAAAATTTTAAAGAAAAAAATTTAAAAAAAAAATATATAGCGCAGAAAAATTAGACGCAAACAAAAAAATTTAATTTAAAAAATACAGAAAAAAAATTACAAATACTTACAAGAATTTTGAATACATACATACATATATATACATATATTTACGCTTTAAATACCAAATTTCAAATATTTATGTATATGTCTGTCCATTTAGTTTTTAAAGAAAAATAATCCCCGTTATTTAGTTTTTGCTTAACCGTGCTGTCATTGATAAATCAGTCAGACTTGCTTCGTTTTAATACGTTTGAACTTCAAATGTAATAAAAACGTTTGCCGAGAAAAGGTGTGTGTTTTGTTTGATATTTGAAATTCAATGTAACTGAGATTTTTCATTAAATATACTTTTTCTTAATTAAAAACATTTAAATGTGATATACATACATATACATACTTTATTTTAATAATAAAAAACAGACACGTATTCCTTTTCGAATATTTTTTTTTTGTAATGTACTCTCCGACATCAAACACACACACACACATTTTTCATTGTTATTTAATCTTTAAGGCAATTATTTAAGCAACTTTGTTCAAAATCGAAAGTAAGCTAAGTACTCGCCAAACGTTGTCGAACTACGTCTATACTTGTTGTAAAGTATTTTTTCTTTGTTTTATTGCCATTTATTTAAAACACAACAAAAAATCCTTGATTCCTTGCCGTTAACATTAATTTTTTAACAGAGTATAAATTAAAAGTTATAACTTACTTTTTTCGAAAATCTTGTAAAAATTATTTGTAATTAAAAAAAAAAAAATAATAATAAACATACAAACTATTATTTTACTTAAACTTAAATCTTTAGTATGTAAATTTGTATCTCTCTTTCTCTTTATTACTAATCTTTTGTTTAATTGAAGTTTATGTTTTTAAACAATACTAATAGCTTCATTTCTATTTTTTAATTTTTATATATAATAAGAAAACTTAACAGTTTTAATTCTAACATTTCCTTTTATGTGTGATATAAAATATAAAAAATTATAAAAAAAGTTCAAAAACTTAAAAAAATCTAAATAAAAAAAAAGTATTACAAATAAATATAAATTAAATAGAATTTATTTAAACTACAAAAGGTTTGTAGAGAATTCTTCTCATCTTTTTATATAAATATTAAATATGTTTTTATATATGTTTGTGCTTCATAAAGGCTATACCTTAGGACCGATTTTGTTAAAATGTTTACAGCGTGTTTCTAATAAAAATAGAGAGTTTCTAAAGTTGCGTAAAATACTTTATTATACCCTTCACTACAAGTGGCAAGGGTATATATAAGTTTGTCATTACGTTTGTAATTTCTACAACATTCATTTGCGACCCCATAAAGTATATATTTAGCCATGTCCATCTGTTGAAATCAACTTTTCTTAGCCCCCCAACAACTAACGAGATATAAGCAAAAAAAAAAAAAATGTATTATTCTTAACGCAAAAATTATTATATTTGTGTGTAACAAATGCCATTTTGGGAAATTTGAAAAAATTTATTTGGCCCAGAATCAGTTAAGATATGGGCAAAAACCTATAAGAACTAAAATTACTATCATAAAAAAATTAAGTTTTCTAAGCCTTCAAATACCTTTCGGACATGCAAATACATACATATATATACACACATACATAAATAAAAAGACGTAGTGAAGGGTATATAAAATTTGGCACAGCTGAATATAGCGCTCTTGTTTTAATTTGGCTTTACCCAAATTTATATTTTTTTATAATAATACTTTTCTGTAAACGTTTTCGAAAATTCGAGAAAGGTCACAATAAAAAATTTATTTACGTTTAGGTTAAATGATAAAATAGGCCCATACAGCGCTACCAATCTTTTAATTTGGTACCAACTAAATACTAACGTTATTACTTAAGCACATATGTATTTTCGATAATGGCTCAGATAAAGTGAGATATAAACGACTTATAGAAACTGTGCTACAAATTTGTATTTGTTTTTTAACAAATCATAAAAACTTAGGATTTATTAAATTTATAAGCAGATCAAATTACAAAATTTTGAATCGATTTTTCTTTATTAGCAAAATAACCTAATGTCAAATGAACAAATTTTTCAAAAACTATGCTTAAAGTGTTTTTTAGATAAAAAATATTTTTGTATCTATATTTGGTTTAATATTTTACCACCTGTAAGTAATTTTACTGAAGTTTCAGGCGATATTAATTATGTAATTGTTTCAACAAAATAAAAAATTAATTTTATATATTATAAAAATAAGTTTATTTTATAAAACTAAGTTTATTTTATGTAACAAAAATGTTTTAATCAATACTACAAAACTTTCTGACTAAAATTTGTTTTTTAGATTTGTATTAATATTTCAATGAAATATTGTGTGTTCTATTTATTATTTTAAAAAGTATTTTACTGTAAAGTTGAATTTTCGTACTCCACAATTATATAAAAAATTTTGTATATGTAGTTAATTGGCTATGGTAAAATGTTACCTTTTTTATATATAGTACGGTAGAAATACAACCCTGCATTGCTATAACATTTGACAACTTGCTATTGGAGAATATGACAGTAAAGTAAAAAACAATTAAGAACGCCATCAGCAAAAAAAGCAAAGAACAAAAAAACACTTAAAATCAGTCGTATTCCGGAATTTTCTGTTACTAAATTTTATTTTTGCATAAAAATTGCAAAACTCCATAATCTTTTTTTTAAGCAGTGAAAGAACACAAACAAGCTGTGATTTTCTGTAAACTGTGATTTAATAAGTAACTTAAAAAAAAGAAAAATATGGATGATTCACGCGAAGAGAATCAATTTATTGTAGATGATGTAAGCAAAATAATAAAGGAAGCTATTGAGTCCACCATTGGTGGCAATGCCTACCAGCACGACAAGGTAAACAACTGGACAGGCCAGGTGGTGGAGAATTGTCTGAGTATGCTGACAAAGGAACAAAAACCCTACAAATACATTGTAACCTCGATGATAATGCAAAAGAATGGTGCCGGTTTGCATACGGCCTCCTCATGCTACTGGAATAACGATACAGATGGTAGTTGTACCGTACGTTGGGAGAATAAAACCATGTATTGTATCGTTTCCGTCTTTGGTTTGGCTGTATAAAATCAAGTCGTAGATGGAAAACTAGATGAGTTCTTGTAGAGTCCAGTCCAAAAAAAATTGGGTACGACATAGTTTTATCAATATTTTTTAAGTTTCATGTTTTTTCTACATTTAAATACAATTTAATTCAGGCATTCGTTAAAAAATACAATAAAACATGGTTTTAGCAAAAAAAAAAAAAAAAGTGACAAGAAAATTCGGCAGCTGCATTACAATTATTTGTTTTGTTTTTCCTAAAACAAAAATCAGGTCTTATTTTTTGACCATTGTTTATTTTAGTTTTTAAAGGGGAGGGAAAAGAGAAGACTCTTCAGTAGTATTCCAATTTTAAAATTCAATAAATATAAAAAATTAACTGTTACCAAAACTTATCAAAACAAAAGACAAGATAAAAAAGCAAGCAACAAATATTTACTGTTATTCTTGAAAAAATATAAATATTTTAGTTTAAAAAAATTGCTTAAAATTAACTTGTAGTTTAATAAAAAA
Source organism: Paykullia maculata (assembly GCA_003055125.1). NCBI lineage: Eukaryota > Metazoa > Arthropoda > Insecta > Diptera > Rhinophoridae > Paykullia > Paykullia maculata. Next base: position 8,671 of record NDXZ01015299.1, read on the forward strand.
AAATTCAAAGAATAGTTATCTAAAAAAGCAAAATATTTTTATAATCAAATAGTAAAAGAAAATGAACAAATTGTGATTTTTTCAATTCTCTTTTGGCTTTCTTTTGTTTTGCAGTTTACTTATAAAATTTGTTTGCGTTTTAAATTGTGTTATTGTTTAAATGTAAACAATAATATAAAGAAAAAAATACCTACTTTACTAATAAATTATCAATGAAAAAAAAAACCTAATGTGTGGTGTAATTATTTTAATACTACATGTGATAGCTTAAAGGCGTTTGAGCGTGTGATTGACCTTGACTTCCATTTATGGATTTGTTGTAAGTATATTATACCTTAGCAACGTGTGTTGCAATTTGATCAATATAAACAAAAAACAGCCGGGGTGCCGATGGTGATGAAACACAATTGTTGTAAGTTTATTCCATTGGGAGGTAAGAGTGTGTTTATTTTTAGTTTGCTTATACTTACACACATAATTGTTTTTGTTTTTTTGCCGCCCACTGTTTTATAACAACTTGCGGCGAGGCGAGTTCGGTATTTTGTTGTACAAGGTTTGGGTGTAAGAGTTCTTATTTTTAATTAGGAAAATAAATTAGAAAAACTAATGTTGACATTTTTATTATAGGAAATTTGGAGCATAAAAAGCTTTTTTGGTTATAATCGGTTCATGACTGCATAGGTACAATCTTCATTTATGTAGATGTCCTTTCGAAATTGTACTTTAACGTTCATAATTCAATTTAACATACTAATTTAAAACAATTTAACAGAAATAAGATTAGCTGTGATCGTTACATTATCGATCCTTGCTTTGTTGGCCTTATATCAGAGTCTAGAACAGAAAATAGTATTAAAGCTCGAAAGTATTGATATTGAAATAAAGTACACTATAAATTATGAAAAATTGCGCAATTCAATCCTGCTTTAGTCGGACCATATTAAAATCAAGCTTTCTAATGGGGTTTGCACCACAAAATATCTTATATATACATATCGTTAGCTAAAATGGAAAAAGGCGTAACTAACAAAAAATTCAAAATCGAGTTTTTGATTGATTTTTATGAATGCCAATTAACTACATATCTTGACAAAATTTTACACTTCTGCGATCAAAAATGACGCTTTTATTAACAAAAAATAAAATGACGTAACTATAGTTATAGTTTTACCTTTACGAAGTTTTGTGGTTTTGTAAAATTATATTTTTTTTAGCTGCGCCTTTTTGCATTTTAGCTAACGATATGTAGGTACTCATGTTTGAAAGGAAATACTAAGGTGTTATGTACCATGATTACACCGTTTAAAAACACATTAGAAAGTATTACAAATACTACTTATTTCTAAATTTAAAAAAAAAACCTTTTTTATACCCTTCACACACACACATATGGTAAGGGTATATATAGGTTTGTCACTCCGTTTGTAATTTCTTTAATATTTATTTGCGACCCTATAAAGTATATATATTCGGGATCCTTATAGATAGGGAAGTCGATTTAGCCATGTCCGTCTGTTGGTTGAAATCAAGTTTACGTAGCTCCCATAGGTCACACAGGGTTGTGTTAGGTATCAAACTTTTGGAAATACTTTCGAGAAATTCGGTATTGAAAACTGGCAAGATCCATTAATAACCGGCTGAGATATAAAGCAAAAAAGACGACTGTCTCGTTTATTTTTTAAGATTTTTTTTACACAAAAAATTATTATTTTTTTCAGCCTTAAGATATACTACAGATATATTTAAAAAAAAATATGGTGAAGGGTATATAAGATTTGGCCCAGACAAATAAAACGCTCTTGCTTGTTTGATTTCAGAGGGTTTATTTCTAAAATATGATAATATTAATAAAACAGCTTAATCTCGTTTTCTTTTGGATAATTGTGTGGGCAATGGTGGTACATCTTTGGGCAAATTCAAGCATAAAATTGAGCTTCTTGACTTTCGTACAGCTTGAACAATCTGAGCATATTTATAAACTTTACTACGGGAAGTATTTAACTCCTGCGACAAAATGGCAGCATCAATTTGATATTTACCATCGACCAATAAAGCTAAAACTATGAAATGGCATACAGCCTTTTCGGTAGAAAAAACCGTGCGAACACCACTAAAGAAAAAATATAAAATTATAAATGAAATGAATAAAAGCCACAAAAAATTGTTTGAACTTACATTGAACTAGAATTTGGATCCGAGAAGCGATCACGCACATTATTCTCCACCTTTTGTGAAATATCTGATAGTTCTATTTTTTTCAAAATTCTGGCTTTTGATTTAATTAGTTTAAGCAAAGAGTCCATGTAAATAATTAATTTTAACCGTAATAAACCTTCGTTATCTGCCGGAGACTGTTGTATGGTCTTTATTAAATTTCTAAGGTAATCAGATTGGATGCTAAAAAGAAAATATGGAAAATAGAACCGTGAACCGTGTTTGTATGAGTTTTTTTTTAAACCTACGGTATATCATCAATTTGTGTTTGATAAACAGTTCTAGCTTCTTCATCCAAACGATTTAATAGTTCCATGGGCACCACATGTCCAACATCGTAAACATCACTAAGCTTTTCGGCCTCTTTATTGAGCGGCGGTCTTATCTGATCAAAATATGCTACATTGTCAATTCCTTCGTCAGTTTCTTCAATGGGAGCATCATCAACGGTTGATTTTAATTCTTCTTGTACAATTTTTATATCCATGCGCATTGTTTCTTGATCCTTAATGTAACGCGATGCTTTACGACTACCAAATTTCTTTAATAGAGTCATTTGACTAACATGATCTGACAAGGCATCACGCTTAGTTTGATCTATACTCTGATATATGCTATTCTTCAAAGTTACGTGATCAATTGGTATAATTGTAAGCTAAAATAGAAATTAAAATTAACAAGAAAAAAAAAGAATTATAAATAATTTTCAAATACGTATGTAAGTATTTGCGGACGAAACCGAAATAATAGTTTAATCACAACAAACATATATTTTTGGAATTATTTTTATAACAGGTCTGCTAAAATTTAAAAAACTAAGTATAAAATTTAAAGACACTAATACTGCTAAAACTAAGTATGTAATTTATGCCTTTAAAAACAATTAATAAAATAATGTAATGTACATATCGTTGGTTTAGACTCTACGTCGTTTGCATAACCCGCGTTTCTTTTAATTAGATTAACACTGGTGAAGATCACGCGCAACCCAAATTTTGTTATTAGTGTAGCATAGTTTAACTCAATACTTTTTTTAGAACAGCGTTAACTTAACGTTAATTGGGCATTCTAGCTTTTTATTTAGAGATAAAGGTTGACTGGATATCAGCTTAATTCTACGAGAACACCTACCTTGTCTGTCACCTTGTTACGTACACAAATGTACGTATCCGTCAATTCACTAGCCTCCGTATCATTAACGAGACCGTGATAGGCCTGTCCATTGGCCACCAACAGGGCACCCATTTGATTTTGATCCTCACGTTTTCTTAAGCGACAAAAAAGTGTATTTTGTTTGGTAAAAGCAGACAATTTACCATTTTGAAATTTCACTGTAATTTTGAGCAAATGAAAATTGTTTTCTTTAAAATCTTACAACTTGAGAGAGACTTACTCAATGTGGGTACAACGCCATTGTTTTTGCGAGTATATATTTTTTCAACTTCTACCTTTTCTTTCATATTTTTTAAAAATATATCGTTTTTTAAGTAAAATTAATGATATTGTATATAGAAATTTCTACAAATAATAAATGCACCACGTGAAACGGCAAACAACAATAAAATATAAACATAAAAAAGCTAAAAGTGTCAAAAAAAACACAGAGTTGTATTAAACAGTATCTACAGTTTCCATAACAAAGTACTTTCTTTGGAATTACTAGTTATCGATAATTGATTAATTTTCGTGGAATAGAAGTTTCAATAAAACGAGTAGAAATTTAAAAATGTTGTTTAATATTACAGGAATAAAAATAATAAACAAAATAAATAATTAAATTTATATGTTTTTATTAGAACATTATACATTTCGGGGATTCACAAGCAACTTATGATATCATATTGTCTTATGGCCAAAAAATGGTTTAGGTTATTTGTTATTGCTTTTATTCTGTTTGGTAAATGATAGTTTACGACAGCACAATAAACATAGCAGTCAGAGTCATATTATTTTAGGACACTTTTAGTATGAAAAGTAACCAAAAAACCATTTTAAATTTTTAGGACATATGACATATGAGTTGCTTGTGAATCCCCCAATTATGTTAAGATATAGGTATATTTTAATAATACTGTTTCTATTATTGTTTTAAAAACCATATTTTTATGTAAATTAAGTTTTGCAAAAGCATACGCTAAATTTGTTATATTAAAGTTGTTTTTGTTTTCAGAAACATACAGATGCAAAGTGGTCATTCGCTTAGCCTTTCCTTATTGCTCCAGTATCCATGTTTACTGATGAAAATTGATAATGCTTTGTTTTAATTATACTGACCACTTGCTAAAATTGAAAAGGGAAAAATAAAATATATTATTTAATTTCACATTTTTTACTTAAATTACTCTCACCAATACTAGTTTTATTAAAAATACCGCAAATGTTAAAAAGTTTATACTCATTAAAGCTGCATCGGGAGGAAAATTTATATTTGATTCATCTAAAATACCACGTTTACTACGCAAATGATTACTCGATTTATTTCCCGGCATGTTTCGGGCATTTCTATTTTTATTTTCTTTTAAACTTTCTTCATCTTCATCGTCGTCATCTTGCCACAGAATCATAAATTGTTGTTCTGAAAAATATAAAACCAATTTAAAAAATTGTTATTTTTCATTTAAGGAACCGTTGAATAATTTTGGATTTTTAGAAAGTTTTCTATGATTTTTGTTTTATATAATTTTAAGATTATTTATTTTCGATAACAACATTTATCGAAATAGTTTTAAAATTTCCATTTGATTCTCTTTTTATAGAAAACTATATAAACAAGTTACATAATTATTGTCCATAATGATAATTTTCATTAAATTCTCTATTGATTACAATTTATAAGAAATTCTTTTTTTTTTTTTGTAGAAAATTCTCTACAAAATAGAAAATTTTTTTTGTAGAAAATTTTCTATAAATGCTTTGCTTCTAATTTCTGCTAAAAAATTTCCAATTTATACGAATAAATAATTGATCTATTTACAGAACGTTTTTAAAAAAACTTTTTTTTAAGAAGAATTTTTAATAAATCTTTACACAAGTGCTTGTTTTTTAAAAGTAGTGGATACCTTTTACCAAAATGAAAAATATTTCTATTTATAGAATTTTTAAAACAATTTTTCTGCATTCCTTTTCTTTCTCTTACCAATGGTCCTTAATAATTTGTCCTTAAGTTTATGTAACATTTTGATTTTATCATCAATACGAAATATAGAATTTTTCATCCAGGTCCGTTTTAGAGATTTTATAAACTCTATAAAGCCTTGTATGGAAGGAAATTCAACATGATTCGAACCACTTTCTTCGTTTTCAGACTGTTGCCCCTTATCCTTTTCGTTTTGATAAGAACCTAAACCGTCTTGTCGGGATGTTGTTTCAATTTTTGCATCAACCGGCTGTTTACGTTTGGGATTATTTGTTGTTTTTGCTCCTCCATAATTTGGTTGTAATTTTTCTATATCTTTATATCTTTCCTGCTGGTATTTAATCCATTCAGGACTTGGTGTGTCATTGTTTTCGGTATTGGGAGGTTGATGGGTAGGTTTTTGAAATGCATGTTTTGTAGCAACATTTTGTGTTAGAAATTTATTAAAACTTATTGTTAATATAATTAAAACTATTTGAAGCTGCATTTCGCTTAAGTATCTTCTAGTCGACTAAATGTTTTAAATTTATTTTAAGTTAATATTTGCTTAAGAAGACGTTTTACTTTGTGTTCAGTGGTTAATATTTATTAGGCTGAATAAAGTAATTTTGTAGCAAAAACATTTTTAATTGCTTAAAACTCACAGTTTAGGCTTTAATATGACAATTAGTTAATGAATAATAAATTTTCATGGCTTTTGGTTTTTTGTTAGAAGTGTGAGTGAGTGCAATGAATGCACAAGTGTGTCGCAATTTTATATTGGTTTTACAATTTTTTTTATATATATTTAATATTCTAGACTTTTTGTCATAGTTTTTTTTTTTAGAAATTAAAGAAATTTTAATAAATTCTTTGTTATTAAAAGAGTTAAAAAAAAAATTGCGATCTTTGAAAAATGTTGAGTCAGTTTTTATATTTTGGATTTAATTAAAAAAGAAGGAATATAACTGGTATTCGGTATTTATTTATTTGTAAAATCCCATCCCTAAATTTAGACTGTTAAAAAAGCCCTTAAATCATCTTTTTGATAAAACTACTTAAAAAAATGTTGTACTTTTTATAAAACTAAAAGAAAAAATTTAAATCCAACAATTTTGTTTTTTTAAAAAGTTTACGTTGCTTTCGTTAAAAAATTGACTTTTCTCACAACTTCAGATATTTCAACTATTTTCGATTTTTTTGATAAAATAAAATATTTGTTATTATTTTGATTATATTTGAATAATTCGAAAATTTTCTACTCTTTAAATCTCTTTAACCCATTTAACCTTTATCCGATTATTTTTGATTTCATATTCAAAGATCGCTTTACTGAAACCTTTTCTGCAAAAATATCTTTATTGGTTTTTAATTTTGAAAAAAAAAATTGTTTTTTAAGCTACGGTTTCATCTCAGCACTCTTTTTAAATCGGTACTACAGGTATTGAATGTAAATCCTCAGCTTTATCCAATGGATGGCCAATGCAAGAGAAACGTGTGATAAATAGAAAGAGAACAAGTAAGAGCGCTATATTTGGCTGAGCCAAATCTTATATACCCTTCACTACGTATATTTATGTATGTATGTATGTGTAAAAGAAACATTTTTTTTTCGCTTATATGTATCTCGAATTTTTTTTTTGAAATTCCCCAAAAGGCATTTCTTGCACACAAAATATATTTATTTTTAAGTTATATCTCGGTTTATTATTACGCGACTTTACTGGATTTCTATAGCAAACAAACATATCAGAATAATTTTTGATTGTTTGATACCACTACGCGTCCATACGACATCGGGGAGCTGAGAAAACTTTATTTCAACAGACAGACAGACAGACGGACGACTTCCCTATTTATAAGGATTCAGAATATATATATATACTTTATGGAGCCGCAAATGACTATTGCATAAACTACAAACGGAATGACAAATCTATATATATCAACGTCACCACTGGTGAAGGGTATAATAAGATAAAATTAAATTTGGCTGTTTGGTTAAAAAAAAAAATGTTTAAAAATTGCTACTTTATGCATAAATATTTCCAAAAAATTTGTAAATTAGTTATTTTTAATATTTTCTATGTATAGAAAATTTTGGATTTTTATCCATCGTTAACTTTTTATTTATGGAATTGATTTTTTTATAAATTCATAAAACAAGTAAGAGAGTTATTGTGGGACATGTACGACCATATTATATTCTATATCATAAATAATAATATATTCAAGTAATTGTGCTAACTTTTTTTTTCAATTACGAAGTTGGGTATATGTAGGTCAGCCAAAATTTGTATGTATTTTCAACGGTATTGTGTGGTGGTTTTCGTAAAAGGACGTGAGTAAGACTGAATGGAAAAAAATGCCTTCTATGGCAGCTAAAGCAATTTCGGAATTCCAATTCTTGTAGTTTTAACAGATAAATAAGCGATTTGTTAATTTTTAGGAGAACTATGATGAATTATGGACCAGTCTCAGAGAATTCGGTGGGGATGTTTAAATTAAAGGTCTGCATTTGCATACCAATAAGTACAGACTAAAGTTAAGTCACTAAACGAATATACCATGGTAATTATCTGTTACTCTTGTTATAAATGAGAGACTGTTGTGTTATGTTATGTTATGGTATGGGTTTGCTTTAACATACTTATT
>NDXZ01015314.1:0-12399 GCA_003055125.1 Paykullia maculata
GGAACGGTTGAACAAACACCTCTATGAGTGCTACGAGATTATCACATGGTTTAGCTTAGGTCTCGGACCTTGCTGATGCTTATCCTAGTGATAGACTTCGGCTCGACGGAGCACCTGGAACCTGTTGAGTTTGTCAACAGGTCGATAGAGACCTTGTCGCAACACCCGCAGGTCCAAAAACCAAGGGATCTAGAAAGCCCGAGCTCTTCAGCAAGGTGCTAGTCTATTATCCAACAATAATAGAACTAAAAAATTTGCCACCTATGTGTTCTTGGCGAGTTCACACAGGAGCGGTAGTTGAAGCATAGATTCAACTCGTGGTTAGACCACTGTCTGGTTATGTCACGGGGTGACGGTACAGACACAAATCTAATACACGGTTGTACATGTTATGCACAATAAGAACTTGTATACAAAAATTTTGAAATTTCACACTTGACAGTTACAAATGTGTAAATAAAATCTTGTTGCTAAAGACTTGCAAACACCCTAAATGGGATCAAATTAATCGCGCCGTAACTGCTAATGCAAGTATTATAACAGTCTATTCGATAGAGACTGCGACAAAAAGATTTTGCTACAAACTAATAACATAAAATGTAAAACCAGAGTTCAAATATATCAAAACTAATATGCAAGAAAAAATATCAATATATCTATATATTGGTATTTTATCGACGATATATATCTTTTGGTTTTTAAAAATATCGATATATTGATATATCTATATTTCTTGCCCAACCCTACTTTGTCCGATCCTAATAATATTTTGTAAAATAAGTTAACTGGTATCAAAGTATTTCAGTTGTATGTTAGGTGCTACGCTCACATTTTCTTCTAATGTGTTTTTAACTAGGCACATTGAAAATGAAAAAACTCACACAGTGTTTTAAGACTTTAAGTGAACCAGTGTTATACGATTAAGGCAATTAACTTTGTATGGGTGAGAGCTATGACCGCTTAAAATTTTGAAAAAGGGTGCTCCTTCCAATATAAAAAATTTATTTTTTTCAAATATTTTAAAAACCGGCTTAGGCGTGATTGAGTCACAAACAAACAAACTTACACCTCTTGTTTATAATAGTTATACATATCGCTTATTTATTTGAAGAACGTCATAACTAAAAATATTGGAGTTAATGATGCAGAATTGTTCACTATAACATGCTTTATATTGTGTAAAAAATTTTTATGTTAATTGAAAACCTTAAACTCATTTTCTGCAAAACTAGTTTTTTGGAGTTATGACGTTTTTTTAATAAATGTGCGATATGTATGTATATAGATTTTCTCAAGAGAATGTTAAAACAATTTAATATTTTTGTTTAGGTGTTTTTTTTAATAATAAAAAATAAATATATCTAAGTACATACATACATATATAGTATATAACGCCTTTAAATTACATACACATACATACATTCATACATTCATATATATAAACTTCAAATAATAATGGCTGATTCATCTTTGTTAATGTTTCGCACTACAAAAGGTCGATGGCTCGCATTTTTCTATTGTCCTTTTCTGTTTTTGTGGCCAAACTGTCACAAATTTGTTTCATTATTTCGCAAGCTCGACAGAAATTTTTTTTTTCTATAAATATGTCAGTTATGTCCTTTTTAAGAAAATATAACACAAATTGGATTGCTGATGATTTTTTATCTTATTTTTTGTTTTTTGGTTTCTTTTATATTTTTACACTGGGCCTTCAAATTCTTATATTTCTTTTGTCTAAATATTGTTGCCTTCAATTATGAAACAATTTTTCATTAACATCATAAAATGTGAGTCAATTTATTTAGTTTGGGTTTTTTTTCTTGAGTTTTCTTACGCTCTTCATTTTAGCTTTCGTTCCCTTGTGTATTGATGATGAGTTATCATTTTTTATGAAAGATTAATATGATTTTTTTTCTGTTTATTTTATTTCACAACGGATGTGTTCATTACTCTATTTAAGAAAAGGGACTCATCTAAAGGGGAGTTTTCTCTTGTTTGGACTTTTAGCTAATTTTTGTGTAATTCTTTATAATAAAAGACAAGAGCATGTACAAGTTTGTAAATCTATTTAAGTTTCTACTATTTTTATTTGGAAACAAATAAAGTATAACTACTTGTTAAAAGTTGAATGTATCCCGGCCTCTACCTCAAGTTTTCCTTCACGTAGTTTATCAAAAGCAGCTTTAGTAATGGGAATATTATATAAAAAGAGGATACAGTACATGTTAAAAAATGAATTTACTTTACATAGGCGGTGCCACTTAGGGTGACTTATATGCAAACTAAAGTCTATAATTTCTATAGGACGGAAAATTTTTTATCTACAAATTTTTTCTCGAATCGTGTCCCATTTTTATTAAATAAATTAATTAATATCGAAGTGACTATGTCTTAGTTTAAAAACTATAGCTTCTTAGTTCCCCTATAATGCCATCAAAATAGTTTTCTTTGCTTTTCATTTGTCTATAATCGGAATTTTATTGCTGATAATTTTTGTCAAACAAAAATTATTGCATCGTTTTATTAAAAAAAAAAAACGCAATTTAATTTGTTGTCCCATTTTATGCTTGCCCAAAATACTTCCCTTTGTTTTGCTTTAAACTTATGGGTTGTTATCGTATAATACTTTTAAGCCTTTTTTTAAATAATCTAAAGCGGTTTTGCTCTTAAAAGTTGGCACTACTACACAAAATATACTCCAAATGAAAGAAAAATAAGCAGATGCTTTTTCAGATCATAACAATTAAAAGAAAACTCTGTTTGCTTAAAGGATATTGTTAAAAAAAATGACGATAACAAGAAACAACAACTATACTCTTTAACGAAAATTCAAATAAACATTTAATAGATATACTCGTACATACTTATATACATCTACATACATATACATATGTATTTAAATATGTGCAAAAAATATATGTATTTGCACATAAATAAAAACAAACTTAATATATATTATTTGTGTGTGTATGCATTTGGATGTATGTATGTATATAAATATGTACATTCTTTTTTATAAGCTTTTGCTTTTTTTTCTTTAATCATTGTTTTTATTGTTAACAATACCATTGTTGCAGGGATTTTCACAAAACTTCTATTTTTTCAAACTCTTTTTCGTTTTTTTTTTTCATGGTCGTTCTTGAAAGCAAACGAAGTATGGTCAACAGATATTTTGTCTCCATTTTTTTTGTCTTAATTTTTTGTTTTACTTCTATTTCCTGCTTCCAGAACTCCCTTAGCGATTGTTAGAATGTTATACAAATAAAAAAATATTATTTTTTTATTTTAAAAATTACTGAGCTAATTTAAAACATCAAAAGTGGTCAATATATTTAGAATTTATTAAAATTTTATTTAGCAGCGAATTTAAATCAGGCGTTTTGTCTAAATATATGTACATATGTATATAATTTACTAACTTTTGACCCGCTACTTCGTTAGCGCATTTTTCAATATTTATTTAACATTCAAATTTTGTTTCGCTTTTTTTATTTTTCGTAACAAACATATTTATATGACAAGGATGAAAAAGCACTTTTTCGCTCTCTGATACCATTTTCTATCTTAATTGGGTTCAATTGGCCCTAATTTATCAATTCTAGATCAATAGGCCCGCATTTCTAGATTCAAAAACTTAAAAAATTTAAAAAGTACCCTAAAAGTTGAAAAATAGTATTTTCGTCCACTGATATGATTTTCTATCTAAATTAGCAGCGATAGGTCCCAATTTTTCGTTTCTAAAACTATAAAATTTGAAAAAGTACCCCAACAGCTGAAAAAGTAAATTTTTGCCCCTGCTTACCCGAATTATTTCCTTTCTTTTTTCCAATAATAATGTTATTTTGTATCATTATAAAAATTGGCCCAGTAATTTACTATAAAGCGCATTTTCCCGTTTTTCCCCAGTTTTGGTACTTTTTTAATTCCCTTCAAGTGCCAACATTTTTTTTTCAAATATATGTGAAGAAAATGGAATTCCTTAACATGAATTCCACAAAAATATTTTATTTTAAAAGTACAATTTTTATCCCTGTAAGTTTGAATTTCCAAAAAGTACCAAAACGTATTCATATTTTTTGCAGGAGTTATGGTCGCAGCTAAAATTATATTCCTAACGTTATTAGTTTAGAAGTTGCAAGGGGCCCCAAAAAAGTAACAAAATATAATTTTTACCCTTTTTACCCCCTTCAAAAAAGTACCAAACATCTATCCTCTTACATACAATGCTTTTTAAGTTTTGTTTGTATCTTATTTGGCTTAGCAGATATAAGGCTAACGATTTTTCCCTGTTTTACCCCCTAAATATTAGAATTTCCGAAATTCAACTAAGAACGGGAGAGGAACCCACTTTCCAAATTTCAAGTCTCTAGACCTATCCGTTGGGCTGGGCGATGATGAATCAGTCAGTCAGTAACGTTACTCTGTTTTATATATATATAGATTTTTTAATACCCTTTCCACAGGTTTAATACCCTTTTCCACAGGTTGGGTATACATAAATATACATACATTTGTATGTATGTATAAGTGTGTCATTCTGTTTGTAATATCTACAATATTCATTTGTGACGCGAAAAAGTATACATAAGTATTTACATATGTATGTATTATATATCCTTATATAAAGGAAAGTCGATTAAGACACGTCCGTTTGTTTTTCTGTTGAAATCATCTTTTTGAAGCTCCCTGACGCCCTGATATAAGATATATCCCCAAGATTCTCTTCTTTTAAAAAACACCAAAATCCGGTAATTAACTAAATATGTATTAGCAAATAAACAATTTTTTTGACATGCCTTTGCAAAATAAATAAAAAATTACTTATTGGCCCAGAATCGCAAAGATATGGGCAAAAAACTACATGAAAAAAATATCAAGTTTTCTAAGAATTTAAATACCTTACGGACATGTAAATACAAACATACATACATGCATCCATATTCTGTTTGTTGATTAACCAATTCTTTTTATTGTATTAAAAATTGGTTACGCCACCAGATATGTCAACTCAACTTACATGCATATTTAATGCCTAAATAACCAGTAAAATAAACACTAATACAATCAGGACCCTTCTTTAACTACTCCTCCTCTAGCAACAAATGCTACAAGATTGCTGCGTAAAAAATTATAAACGAATATTTGAAATTCCATCTTATGTTTTCGATTCAATTCAAGACACTTTTTTGATTTCTCTTGAGAAATCATTGGTCACTTGTGGACTATTTTATTAGGAAATTTATACGTATTTTGTTATTTGTATTGTGTGTGTTTGCGTGTGTATTTATTTTAGCATTTACTTGACTGGAGTTTGTGATTGTCTATCAATAAATTGCCTTTAGGAATATGTGTGTATGTATGTATGTGTATATATAACCAATGTCGTTTCTTATGACAACAATGACGACTACGAAAATAAGGATGAAAAGAGAATTTAACAATAAGAAGACATCAATTTTATATAGAAAAGGCCAATACATAAAGACAAAAATGATGATGGCAATGATATTTGTTAATAAACATAAATTTACATAAAGATAACATGATTGTTAAACGCAAACGATAGAAAACGACATGAATAACACAAATAAGACAAGTCAAAAAAATTAAAAACAAGACATATAAATATAAACTTTTTACATCAATTGATTTGGCAATCAGCATAAGCAATTTCAAGCGTATTGCCCGTAAGGGTAAAACAGAATAAATATACAGCAAATAATAAAAAAGAAAATAACTAGGACAGTATTACAAATAAACAGCACAATTTGAAGAAATAATTCAAAGAAAAGATGTAGCATATCCTCAAAAGATATACTAGAAAAATCGATGATATTGAAGAATTTGCTACATTTCAAACAAACAGTAAAAAGTTGGCTCTGCTCTGATATAGCCATCAAACCCATTTCTATTGCTGTTTTTGTGCATAAGAAATAAATATGACAAATTTAAATTTTAGTTCCTGTTTCCGGTTTCCCTAACCAACAAAGTGTTATTTATTTATCTATTGCTTCTTCCTTTTGAGCAGTATGTTTCAATAAAAAAATAACATTTCTTAATTTTTTTCTAATAAGAGTACATGTTTTTAAAGCATAGAAAAACGTTGGCCTTAATTTTTTAACTAGTTTGTAGTTTAAACTGCAAGATAATCCCAAATTTATTCCCAATAACTTTACTAAACCTATATAATAGCAGCACGGTCAGTTTTATCTCAATAAAGTAACAAGAGAAGCCTTTTCAGATCAACTGCAACTTTTTAAAAATGTTTAAATTTCAAAACAAATCAGCAAAATATGCTTAATTCTGAGCAGCTTGATATCAGTCTACAACAGAAAAGATGTTATTAGACTTAAACGCCAAGGAGTTGGACATGTTAAAATAATAATTGTAATATCTTCCCCATAAACTTGGTTACGTTTAATTCATAATTAAAAATTCTTCACTCATCCCCACCGGCGTAATAAATCGATTAGCTCCCCCAAATTGTTTAATAAAAACACGGACTTATATAAAGATTCTTTTAATACGGATTCTTTGTTGATTTTTTTATTAAAAAAAATTTAAAGCAATTACAATTAAGTATTATGTGCAGATGTTCTTTATTGCCTCGAAAGGAAGTCATCTCGGCCCACTATGCTTCACTATCTTTATAAATGCTTTACCATCTGTAATAAAATTCTGTAATGCCCTTATGTATGCTGATGACGTTAAAATTCTTCGTAGTTATAAAATACCTCAAGACCATGTTCACCTACAAGAAGATCTGGACCGTTTTAGCAGATGGTGCAAAATTAACCTAATTGATTTAAACTTAAAAAAATGCAAACATATGCGTTTTTATAGATGTAATAATTCTACAGTAAACTATACATTGAGTGGATCCATTTTGGAATTAGTGTATGAGTTTACAGATTTTGGAATTTCACTCGATCCTAAATTAGATTTTCGTAAGCATATAACGATGACTTTAAATAAAGCACGAAGAGTGCTTGCTTATGTTAAGAGTTGAGCTAAGAAGTTTTCTGATCCTAGTGTCACGAAACACTTATATATATCTCTAGCGAGACCAATATTGGAGTATGGATCCATCATTTGGGATCCTAAATGTAACGGTTACAAAGATTGCATCGAGTCTGTTCAGAAATAATTCCTTTTGTTTTGTCTGAGAGGCTCTTTTGGAGGGTATCCCATTAATCTTCCACCATATGAAACTAGGTTAGCTTTAATTAATTTGTCAACATTGGAAAGCCGCAGAACGATGTTCAATGTATCATTTCTAATATACTTATTAAATGGTGATATTTTCTCGAACTTTCTCTTGAGCAACGTCACTTTTAATGTTCCATGTCGTTCCACCCGGTTTTTCATACCCATATATCTTCCAGTCTTCCATACGAATTATGCTTGTGCCGATACATTGAAATAAATTTGTAAGAAATTTAACGAGATGTACCATTTAATTGATTCCCTATGAGTGTTAATTGTATTAAATGTAATATAATATGTTATGTGATAGATTGTGCATATAGATAAGAATAATTATAACGTTAAACTTCATACATATGTAATAGTCTGTAAGAATTTAGTATTCCATAGGCTACTAATAATAATAAAAAAAGTTTGATTTCATCAATTTCTTGTTAAAGTGAGTCAGACAAAAACCTTTGCAGTCGTGCTTTTTTGCTGTGTAGGAGTAAAACGCAATTTGTTGCTATTTATCGGTGAACCTTCAAAGCACAGACAAGGATATTTTTTAAGCTCACCACAGACTATAAAAGCTGTAATCTCACAAAGTAGCATTTTGGGAACTACCTAATATTTAATATATACCTCTGATATGCCAACTAATAATGATATCAATTCAATTCAAAGAAATTAGCTTATATGTAGAAATTCTACACTAAGTTTGGACTCTACAACTCTATTTTAAAATTAATTTGAAGCTATGGAATTTAATTATGGGGTAATTGGGCACAAATTTAGCTTCAAATGGGGAAAAGATTCAAAAACGTCAGATAACAGCCGCCCCATGGTATACTAGGAGTTCTAATATACCAAAGGATATAAACGTGCCCTTGTTTAAACGGCAAAAGCAAAACATGTGTCATCGTACCTAAAGAAACTCGAATCCCATTCAAATCTACTAGCTCGCAACATCTTAAATATACTGCCGATTTAAGCCGGGAGCAGATGGAAAATTGAAGTAGCAACCATGGATAAAAATAGCTCGTCCTGAGATGGCTAAATATTTTTTATGTATTTATCATTAAATTTATTATTTAAATGATGGTTCAATAATAAACTATCATGAAAAAAAAAATAATAATAATAATAAAAATAGAATCACCATCATTTTAAAGATAAAACCGACGAATGTTGTTTTAAAAGTTTAAGCAAAAAAAAAAGTGGATGTATACATTTTATAATCTTCAAATGTTTTTAATGTCCTTAAATATTTAAAAGTCCTAAGTATTTTTTAAACAAAGTTTATTTTAAACAACTTACATAGTTTTTTTTATTGCTTAGTATGTGATTTTTCGAAGTGTGATTTTGGTTTTATTAAGTGCCACAATCATTTTAACGAACTGCCGTTTTTGCTGCACGAACCACTTCTGAACACTTTTCGAACAAATTGTACTTTTTTGTATGTGTAAAGAAACAAGTTGTACTTCTTAGTGTGTGTAAAGAAAATATATATTTCTTTGAAATTTGTTAAACACGTTAAAGGATGTGGGAACATGACATGGATTTTTTATATTTTCAACCTTCCTGTCAAAATACGATGAAATATACATATATTTAGAGCCCCAATTTACAATTGTGTTTCAAAATAATGCATGATTTTTAAAAGGGATATTTTTCTTTGCTTTTCTTTGAAACGCAATCAAGTAGATGTAAGCAAATGTATATATGTAATCAGACAATTTGTACAGCAGCAAATATGTGATGATAACCAGATATGTATGGCCAGGATGTTTATGCCATTAACTATTTCTTTAAAGCGGTAAGGGAGGCTAGCCAACAGAAAATAAAATATAAAATAAAGGCAATTTGAGCAATATTTTATCAGGAAACTCCTTAAGGAATTCACACACAATGAAATTAAAGAAATGTTTGCTAAGGCATTCAACAACACAATTTTACTTTCGAATTACCTTTAGCTGTGTAAATATGTTGCCTGTATGCTTTAGTCTTCTGTCAATTTGTCCAATGACAAAAACGAACGAAAAAACAAATTTCCACTTCACTTCACGGCCACATGTATTGTAAGTATGAACGTTTGAAAGGGAATGTTTGACGGTGTTTTATATTGCCTATTTGGGTTCTGGTATTTTTCACATACCCACAGACAACACTGGCAAACATCATAGTTGATCGAGTTTTTTACTGCCCCCTGCCTCGCCATCAAAATGCCTGTGACGGTGTAAGTTGGAAAATAGAGAGCCAAAATGTAACAATTTTAAAAATATTTCCAACAATTTTTTTCTAGGTATAATTGCGTGCTCTATTTCCCAACCAATTTTGGTGTTAAATTGTTGTTGCAGTCTTTTTTTTCGACCATTATCCCCGCTGTTGGCAGCCACTGGTTAAAGTCAAAAATTTGTTAGGAACTCTTTAAAAGAATAAAATCGTATCACTTACAATGATACACATTGATAACTAATTTAGTAAGAGTCTACATTAGATCGTATTACCTTTCATGCAAAATAAAAAACAGTTCGTTGTACTTCTTCGATTGTAAAATTCTTTTGCAAGGCAATTAAATAATTTGTTATTTTGTTTTGCCAAACGAAGGGGGTTATACCTTCGGCAATAACAGTCGGATCTTGAAGTATGAAACATCAATATTTTTGTCTCGAGGGGACCAATGTTTTGCCCTAAGTGCCAGGTATTCAGGGTATTCATGGTGTTCAGTTATTTACCCATCAGATCGCGATTCTCGGTGGGTGGTAACATTGTTAGAAATTGAAAGCTTACAAAAACTTACTAAAATTTTGTTCAGTATAATTCCAAACCTTGTTTACCTTTGGGGTGATCTTTTTACTTATACTTGAGGCCAAAGGTCCTTAGAGCAAAAGATTTTTAGTAACCCCTTGCTATTTATTAGGACTGGTGTCAAATTTATGTTTGGTTTTTAATAAATGCAAATAATTTATATTAAAAAATTTTTACCTAAATGGAACTTAATTTGTATAAATAGAAATAAACGGATTTAATTAGATCAAAATTCCATAAAAGTTTTATTTAACGAACATTAATAAAAATAACAAGCAGTGAGTATTCTATGTGCCTTAGTAATTTCACCATAATTGATTTAAAAACTCATTCATTATAACTTCTGACTAAGTTTTTGGCCATTTTCTAGGATTAATATTTTCAGTTTTATTTCATTTTTTTTCATTTCCAATATCAATGCAGTTTCAAGCCACTGGCCAACCTGCATTGAGTTGGAAAATTGTTTACCGATATAAGAAACAAATATTTAGGTGTATATTTGTACTTATGTGTAAATGTAAATGTATGTACATTAGGGTCGGTCGATTTATATATATATATATAAATTCCCGTAGTTCCTACAAGGAGCATAGGGCCATAGGGTCGATTTGTATGGGTGCCAAAAAAATTAAAAATCGTAGGCGGGCAATGATTCTACGAAGAATTCTAAGCAACTTCGCTCTAGAAACCATAGGTTTAAAACGATTTTCGATCCCGCGCAGTACGAAAATATGTTGAAAGTATTGCTTAATTTCATGAATTGTGTACAATTTTCATTTACAGGAAGGTAATGGAAACCGAGAAAATTCTAAGTTTTCTTTTAAGATGAGAGTCTAAAGTCTTTACAGACTTTCCTAATTAAAAAAATTAATATTTTTATTTATAAA
This sequence comes from Paykullia maculata, assembly GCA_003055125.1. Taxonomy (NCBI): domain Eukaryota; kingdom Metazoa; phylum Arthropoda; class Insecta; order Diptera; family Rhinophoridae; genus Paykullia; species Paykullia maculata. The sequence continues at coordinate 10,884 of NDXZ01015314.1, forward strand.
CTGCTACAAAATATTGAAAGAAATGAAAATTTTTTTTTTAAATACGTATACTTAATTATTAAAACGAAAATAATATTTCGTTTTAATAATTAAGTATACGTATTTTAAAATTTCTTCGTAAGAAAAATCCAATATATATTTTATTAATAGCAACAGAAAAATTTTAGGTCGATTTGCGAGGGATAAGATTTGATTACAGACCCATGATTTCTTGGGAAATTTACCTTAGAATTTCGCGTAGATTATGTTTTTGCTATACGATTTTTGATGAAAAAAATTGACCCACCCTAATGTACATACATACATATGTTTATATAAATTCACATTTTACTAAACGCGGATCCACATAATGTTTTTTTTTTTGTTGTGGGTTAAATAAAAGTTTTCGCACACATATATATCTATGTTTATAATATACACACATATACATATTTACATTTATAAATGTTTTAGTTTTAGTTACTAGAGTTACATAATTACAAAAGCATTAAAAAGAAATTTAATTAAAAGAGTCTTTGATCAGTGGCTACAAAGTCAAAGGCAACCAAATTCTTTGACATTTAAATATATTTAGTTCTTTTAGCCGATTTTTTTTGTCATCATAAAAATTTTATTGCAAATATAATTAATCTTCATTGCTAAATTTATTTTGAACTTTTGAAACGAAACACTGTAGCCACAATCAAAGAGTCTTGATTTGTATTAATTTCGGTTACAACAGCCGAAACTATTTTCTTTGTGTAATTTTTATTGGGGGTAATCTGGGGGATGATCTGAGATTGTAACATTACTAAAGATAATACCGTTACAAGAATCTTAACTGTCATTCATGATTTACTTGTATTAAGTCATCATGTAAGACGATCTAATAAAAGTTAACTTAGTTTAAATTCACAGCTATGCTACTCACAAAAATCAAGCAAATAATTCAAATAATTTATTTTTACCAGACAGGATAAAAAAATGTGAAATTATTTTTAGAAACTTAATGTGAAAAAGAAAATTTTTTATCCAACTAAAAATATATAATTTTGTTATCAGATAACGAAGGGCGACTTTACGTTTAGTTACAAATATAAAAGTAAAGTATTTGAATTATTTATATTTTTTGCAAATAAGTGCATTTAAATCTGATATTAAACATTAGTCAGTCTAATCACTAATTATTTAAGTTCATCCATTCGCATCCGGTAACTGATATTCTTTTGATTATGCTTTACACATTTTATGGTTGCAAAACTATTAAACCGAACATTTGCACGATATGTATTTAACATATGACAAACTTCCTATAAATAATACTTGTCATTCAATATTTGCTTGTGTGATTTACAAATGTTAAAATCTTATACAAATCTAGTAGATTATTGTTTGGCTTTAGGTCATACATTTATAATTATAAATAAAAAATAAAAATCCGAGTTTAAAGTTGTTGTTCTTATTTTGAAAAATATATTTTTTATTTAATATTTATTTATTTATTTAATAGCAAGAAAATATTTATTTGTCATATTGA
>NDXZ01015318.1:0-10588 GCA_003055125.1 Paykullia maculata
AAGTGTATTACACATTTAAAAAAATTCATTTTTAATCATATACATGCATACATTTGTACATGCATACATTTGTATGTATTTCGATATTAAAAAATAATATAATTTTACTGAATTGATGTCTTATTTTTTGTTCTTTTCTTTTAAGATTGATTTAAAACACATTAATCAGAAACATGACAAGGACAATAAGGTTGAAGTTGGTATTGACTTGCGTGAATATTATCCCAGTGTGGAATGGGATATATTGGGTGTTCCGGCAGAGCGTCATGAAAAATATTATCCATGTTGTGCTGAACCATATCCAGGTAAATTTAATTTCTTTGTCAAAGTTATTATTTTACATTACAAAAAACTGGTTTGTTTTAAATATTAAAAAAAACAAAATAATACAAGTAGATTACAATAAGAATTAATATAAAAAACATTTCGAAAATATCTTCCTTCAAAACTAATTATAAGTAAAATATTATCTTTATTTCTTATTTCTAACGTTCTGTATTCACTCTGAACAGCAGAGGGGGAAAAATTATTAAAATTCGATCAATAATTACTAAGATAAGCCTCCAACTTTTGTCGCTACCCTTATAACAATAAACATACATATACATATTTATACATACTTATGTGTGTTAATATGTTAAGACTTCAATATGTACATATGTTAATAACAATTAAGATAAACAAATAAAAAAAACTTTTATAATTTTGCAATTGTGGCAAGTAAAATGGTATGAGAGAGTTTTTATGGGTGACACACGTAAATTAATGCAATTGTTTTGGTTCTTTTATTTGTTTATATTTTTTTGTTATATATTGTGTTGCTGTTTTTGTCACATGATGATTGAAATCCTATAGGATTAAGTGTTTTATTGAAATAGACTCGTGCTTCGATACTTTGCTATCAATCCACAATGCAAATATACAGGCACGCAAATTTATCTCTGACTACATGTGTAATTTATACAAAAGCAAACGGAGATTTAATATTAATTCATGCAGAAAATCTTAAAATATCGAGATGGCTATACATACATACACATGTATAGATATGTATGTATACATATACTCGTATATGCAAGTTAACATATGTATGTATAATATACATACAAGTTTATAAGAATATTAGGGTGTTTAAATTTCTCAAATAAGTATTTTAATATTACTTTGCTTATGGCCCGAATCTTAGTGATAAAAAAGTGCAAACAAAAAACATTTTTTATTAACAAAATTAATAGTTTTCAGTTGCTGATCTATAAAATGTATTATGATATCGATTTTGAGAAAATATTTTAAAACCGATTTAAATAGCCATTTTGCATATTTATTTATTAACGTGGTTTATATTGAGCCAATAAATTTTTGAAATATGAGTTTAGTTACAGGACCCAAGGGGCTCTGTATCTTGCAATGGATAGCAAAGGCTTTAAGACTTTCCTCTTGATTAAACGGTTGAATATTTTATAACTATAACTGGAATAAATTAAATGATCTGCAAATTTTGTCAGCCTCATTGTAAATACGAGGCTACTGTATGGTAATGCTACATCATTTAAGTGCCTTAAGTGCCTTGAGTTTCTTTAGATTTGCTAAAAGACACTTTTGTATCTACCAAAAACAAACGTCAATTTGGATTTTCTTTAGCGAACGTATTCCTAAGACTAACAAGAGATTTATGTCTAAAAAAATTACTAATCAATCCTGGAAAGTAAAATATACAAAGCTTTTAGAGAGTCAAGAAATAAGATCACTTTGTTGGACTGTGCCGACTTTTGCATATTCAATGTAGATATTTTATTTTATCGTTTTTTTGGGAGGTGGGCATTAAAGATGCAAGTCAAACCGATAAATTTAATTTAAACATTAAAAAATTTACTTAAAAGTGCTCCATAAAGCCATCTGTAAAAACGTTCCAACATCATTTATATATTGCAATCAATTTTACAAGGATTTAAATTCCAAATAAAGCAAAGGAAACATTGAGCATATTATCAATTTGTATAATTTTGGTCAATTATTTCTTTCCTCATTAACGAATTTGAACAAAGTTTCGGAAATATTCATACGTTCATGCGTTAGTTCGTTGTCAAAAAAATACACTGACTAGACATATTACAATAAACTACTTTTTCTGCTGGGCCGATTTCTCGTATTTTCAACACCTGCCGTTTTTTGTATATAGAACAAGTTTAAGCCAAATCTTATTCCTAAACGGTTCTTTCATTTAATTAGTTTAGAGTGCAAGTGCTCATAGCGTTACCTTATAAAATGAAACCCCCTAATGTACACAATTAGATAATTGCATGTTCATGTATGAATGTACATGTGTATGTATGTATATGTCATTTACATGCTTACATACATGTATAAACATATTCGGATAAATGAAGATATTTAGTTTAAAACCATTTTTCATAAAGAATTTCAATTTCCAAGTAAAAGTTTTTGTTTGTTTGTTTGTGTCTGATGTCAAAAGCGTAACCAATCTGTCAACAGAATTGTAAATGACTTTTTAAGTTCCTTATCGGCTTTTTGTGCAATTGTAAACCACACAAAGTTTGTACTCGTATGAACATACATATGTATGTATTTCAGTTGTTATGCATTCTTTTTATAACAAACTCGAAATAAATAATAATGATTATGTGTACATACATATGTTTGTATGTTTATATTTGTTTTACGTACGTACATCTTTAATTATTTATTTTTAAACAAAAGCCTTTACAATTGCTGCACAATATTTATGTTGTTTTAACTTTAAAACTATTTTTATTTGTTTTTTAGATATTTTCTTTAATATAACATTACGACGTAAGACACTCTTTTATACGGTCAACTTGATTATACCCACTGTGGGCATTTCATATCTATCGGTTTTGGTATTTTATCTGCCAGCTGACTCGGGTGAAAAAATTGCCTTGTGTATCAGTATTCTACTCTCACAGACCATGTTCTTTTTGCTTATATCTGAAATTATACCCTCCACATCATTGGCTCTGCCGCTGCTGGGTAAATATCTTCTATTCACAATGTTACTGGTAGGTCTAAGTGTTGTCATCACCATTATCATACTCAATATACACTATCGTAAGCCGAGTACCCATAGAATGGCACCGTGGGTAAGATCGTTCTTTATAAAACGACTGCCAAAGTTGCTGCTAATGAGAGTACCAAGTGATCTGTTAAGAGATTTGGCAGCAAGCAAAGTCAATTATGGCATGAACTTTAATAAGACCAAATTTGGTAAAGCTTTAATGGATGAGATGAACATTAGTTCTGGTAACTCAAGTCCAGACTCAATACGGCGAATGCAGGGTCGAGTTGGCAATGGTTTAGGCAGTGCATCGGCTACAAATCGGTAAGATTTTAATTATAACCTTTAATTATTTCAACATTGTACCCTAAAAATCAAAGCTCAACATTTTTTATATGTTTTTTTTTTAACTTACAATTTAACTCAAACAAACTAATAGATTCAGTGGCATGATGGGAGTTTTAGGTGGTGGCCTTAGTACTCTAAGTGGCTACAATGGTTTGCCTTCTGTATTGTCGGGCCTGGATGATTCACTTAGTGATGTGGCAACACGCAAAAAGTATCCTTTCGAATTGGAAAAGGCCATACACAATGTGATGTTTATACAAAATCACATGCAACGTCAAGATGAATTTAATGCTGTAAGTATTTTTATATATATTAATGGTCCCATGTTCCCTTTAAGAAGTTAAAGTTTTGAAAATAAAATGTATACAAAACTATGGACTATAATAAAGCAAATTAGAATACGGTTCAGAACCCTTTATGTTATCAACCAATAATGAAGTACTTGCAAAAAAAGTTAATAATTTATGCAAAATTAAGCAGGGATCGAAAATGACAAGATAATCTCTGTTAACTTATTGTACAGATAAATATTAAAAATAATTATGTATTATGCATTTTCAACTAAAAATATAAAAGTCAAAAATAATTGTTATGTGCCAAGTTAAAAAAATACAATTTAAAAAAACATCGTGAATTTATAAAGTTTCTTATAATCGTTACGATCCCTGAAATAAATTATAAGCAGAGTATTTATATAAACAACAAATTGCCGCTGATATAGAACTTGTAGAAAAGTATCTGTAAAGCAAGAAGTTATCAAAAGAGTTTATAAAAAAATATTTTTTTTATTTTATTGAAATATAATTGAGGGATTCACAAGCTACTTATAATATCATAATGTCATATGTCTTTAAAATTTTAAATTGTAAAGGTACTTTGTTGTTGCTTTTTTCATTCGGCTAAGGATAGTTTACGACAGCACATAAACATAGCATTCAGAGTCATATTATTTTAGGACACTTTTAGTATGAAAAGCAACTTAAACCATTTTAAATTTTTAGTACATATGACATTATGATATCATAAGTTAGCTTGTGAATTCCTCAAATGTATTTTAATATTTCCAATTTTATATTAAACAGTTAAAAATATATGAATTTTTTTCTTTTTCATAACATTATTTTCCAATTTTTTCTATTGATACATAATTTATTAACAACTTTAAAAATTGACCAGAAGGCAAATTACGGTATTCGATATCAATCGAAAATAAACCATAAATAAACCATAATTAGAATTCCTATATATTTTTAATTATTTTAATATAATATAATATAATATAATAAAATATAATATAATATTTAATTTTATTAATTATTTTTAAAATTTGTTTTATAGCTATTTTACTTGACTGATTAAAACTAATTTTAATAGAAAACTGTTTCTAAAAACTGTAAGCTTTTTCAGTGGATTTCATTTCATGCGACCTAATATTTTGATCCTTTGAATGTGTCTCACTGACAGACAAACCGATATATCTTAATCCAATCCAAAAGTCACAAGAATTTTATATATAGATAGATGGATATTTTGACGGAATGACAAACTTATTTACGCAGACCCTCTACAGGCACTGGCAGTGGCAAAGATCGTAAAAACAACAGAACAAATTTCTAACAATCACAAAAGATAATAATGAATTGATTAAGACTGTTTTGAATATTAATTGAATTTTTAATTGAACTCTCATACATTCTATGCAAGGAAAGTATCGTCCATACAGTAAAAGCTCTAAAAGTATTACATATAAGCTTGTAAACCAAGGATATCAAGTTAAAAAGGAATTTTAATTGCCTTAAAGAGAAATCAATCGTACAACAAAACGAGCTCTCCCTGTTAAAATACTAGTTAAAGTTACAATGTCTCTTTTGCTGAAAGGTTTTTTGTCCATGATTTTTTTTATTTCTTTCTTTTATTTTTTGCAATAAATTACAGAAGTGAATGTATTACAAGCGATGGACATAAAACATAAAGAAACCCCATATAAAGGAAATAGCATGACTAAAGTAGTAGTGGCAGTGGCTGGTTAGTGTTTATGAAATATTTGCAATAAAATTGAAAGAAATAACTGCAAATAAGGATTACGATTAGTTTAGTTTCTGATTTTTTTGAATTCCTTGAATTACTACACACATGCACAAAATCCTTTGGCTGTGTAATCATGTACATATGTATGTATGTATACAGTCCACCCCCAACTGCTAACAGTGTGTTGAGAGAAAATAACAAACTAGAAAATAATCCAAATACAACTTTATAAAAATTTGAATTAACAACACCAATAGACGAGTGATGGCGACGATAATGACGATGAGTTTAAATAAATAAATTTTAATTGATTAAATTTTTAAAAAGTATTTAATTAAATATGTACATTTTTATGTTGTAGAGAGTGGATTTTCTATTTTAGTTTTTGTTTCTTTTTGCTCAATCTTTTAAATATCAATCAGTGCATTTATTTATTGATTGCATTCGAATGTAGGATATATTTTTTTATGTGCATATGTATGTATATTTAAAGGTCTGTGTTGCTCTAGTTTTTGTATTCGTTTAGTATTCGGCTTCGTTTTAATCCAATTGTAATTGCTTTTGGTTCACTTGATTGGCCAACAATTTATTTGCTTTATACAACACGCTCAAAGGCAGCAACAAGACACTAGCAATGTTCCTGAACAGGAGCTAACAGCTCTCATATTGAAATCAATATTAATTAACTGGACAACAGAAAAGCCGAAATATGAAACAAGATACTGATTTAAGATGTCTTATTTAGAAATGATTCGCATGAATGGAATAGACTTGTAATAAATATTAATGTCAATTATCGATATGATGAGTGACAGGCGTACGAGTCCTACATTATAATCTTTTTTTAAGAACCTGTAGAGAATAATATTTCGGGATACTAATATTCCTGTGTATAGAATGATTTTTAAATAGCTTTTGGCACTTCAAATGAACTCGAACAAAGATAAGTACATATATGTATGTATGTACATACATATTTTATTTATATACATACATACATACATATGTATATATGTAAATGATTGCCAGTAGTAAATAAGTAATTTTTTAATCCGTTTTTTCTTATTGTGAGTCCAACTGTGTATCTCCTGGAAACTAACAAATCACAGAGGCAGGGAACATGTTTATTCATGCAAAAATATTTGTAAATAAAAATTTGATGTAGAAAAGGAAAGCAATATAAACATAAATACATACAAACATATGTATGTATCTAAGTATCCGTATTAATAAAGTTCGAGGTTTAATCACAAAAAAGATTATGTGAAAATCAAACATTTTATTAATTTTATTTATAATATTTTTTTGCAAACCTTAAACAAATAATAAATTCCACATTTCCATAAATTTGTTTAAAATGTTAAAAAAAAAATCTTTGTTAAAAATGCCCTGCTTCTCATGGCATTTTAATTACACAGGCCAACAAATTTTTATCCCAGCGAAGTTTGAGAAGTTCTCCATCACATCAGATCTTGGAGATATCATGACATAAAGTTTGAAGTAACCCGGTTTTTTGCTATATTCGAAACGTAATAACAGCGCGAGTTCATTATTTTTCATAAAATTTGTTATGTCGTCCTGCTTATTGGCTTAAAAAAAAAGATTTACCCTCTGTTATATATTCTTCCTTTTTTTGAGATATACTTACCTTACGCTTGATAAAACCCGGTTTTTCGCTATGAATGCAAACAATTCGACATTTCGCCCGGTTCCAGTGGTTAAATTTTTTTAAATTTTTCAAACGTTTGGCATGAGAATGAATGATTTTTCTTTTTTATGTCTTTAATTTTTAATAGTTTTAGAAATAGATCAGGAAGCATTTTTTAACGACAAACATTTTTGTAATTGTATAACCATTTAACCTCGTTTATTAAGTACGAATGAAAGAACAAAATTTTATTATAGAAAATTAAACTTAAGTTTTATTATATTTTTTTCTAAAGAAGTTAAAATATGTTAACTGATAATAATATTATTCTCTTTTTATATTTTCCAGGAAGATCAAGATTGGGGCTTTGTCGCCATGGTTTTGGATCGTTTGTTTTTGTGGATTTTTGCGATCGCTTCATTAGTTGGAACTTTCATGATTTTGGGTGAGGCACCGTCCCTTTACGATGATACCAAACCTATTGATGTAGAATTATCAGTAATTGCTCAGCAAATATATAATCTAACTGAAAAGAAATCTTAAATAATCTTATACATATGTATATGGAAATATTAATACAACAACAACTGACAACCAAATGTTAACAACAAGAAAAAATTTATAGTCTTAAGTAAACAACAGAAAAAAAAACACCCCAAAAATATACTGACACTTCTTTGCCATTAAAACGCTAGATACACTTTTTAAAACAACTTAAATATTAAATATTAACTTACACAAAAGAACCTTAAAAAAAGGCCAATAAAAAATGTTTAAACAAAACTAAATTATTTTCTCTTTTATTGTTTTTCCTCATACTCGTAACAACAAAGCAAATTGTTGGAAATCTTTTAAGAAGTTCTAGCATTTACTTGAACTGAGTACCCAAACAGTTGTAGTACAACTAGATAATACTTGTATGTGCAAAATGACAAAAATGTATTTAAATAAATGCAACAAGAATTTAACATGAATATTTAACAGCAACAACAACAACTAACAGAAACTGCAACAGCAACAAAAAGTTGTTGGTAAGTTTAGAAAGTATGTGAACATTTTTTAAGAAATATTTCATAACCAAGGTAATCATTTAGAATGAGAAAAAAAAAGAAAGAAAAAACAAAACAAAAAAAATTCTTTTAGATGAAAATATGCAAAATATAAAAAGAAAATATTGTATTGTTGATGGGAGTCGGTATGACATAAAAGCTGCACTATTCTACGAACATATTCACATTCACACATGGTGTACACAATGTACATATGTGAGTATGTATGTTTGTTTGTACTTGTGGCATATTTTTGTACTTTTTTGTTTGTTTTATTTTCAATTACAAATACCATTTAAAATATGGCACATACGCTCAAAAGTATCATCATCATCATTATTGTCATCTTTGTTCTTGTTTTTCTTTTTATTTCTTGTTGGAATAACACCAACACATTTGCATTCATTTATATTTGAAATGCCCCAACAGTTCTAGCGACTACACTAAAGATAATTTTTGGTTTTTGAACTCCCTACTGATTATATTTAATCTTTGTATGTATCTGATCCTAGAAGGACCGTTAGGAACTTTATCGTAATTTTAACTAACTACACTATAGGTTACTAAGGGACAGTATTATTTATTTATTTACAGCAAAAAAACACAAAAGTACGCTAAATTTTTTAATAATATTATTTTTTATTTAATCTAATAATTAAGCCTCCAGATAACAACTTCAAAGACTTTCTATTTTCTATTTAATTTGTGCATTTTTTTACCATCACAAATGGATTGTCAATAAATTTGATAAATCTTTTTTGACCCTACTTCAACAAGTTTGCGTAATTAATTATTATTTAATAATTAATTTGTGTTTTTACTACATATGAATACTAACAAGCTTTTTCTCATTTCAAAAAAGATAAGATAAGATAGATAAGTAAAGGCAAATTAGAAAGAAAAACCTTCTTTCTTATTGCGCACTACGCAACTCAGGGGCAGAATTACGGCATTCGTGATCGATTTCAATTTATCGTAGTTTTTAGCTTGTGATATCAAAAAAGAACTATCGAAATTTTAGACGGTAGCTTTCGAAAATAACTGCGCTTCGAGTGTTGGCTTACGAAAAGTTTATCGTTAGATAAATAACAATCGCAAAGTATTTTATTTACTTTAAGTAAAATAAAAAATCATACAAATTTAAGTTTTAAAACAAATTTTAATTTAATGAATTTTTCCTTGCATAATACAGATTGATCTGGTAAAAATATAATGCATTTTGCAATCTCCGCTCTGACTCATTCCGATCAAAAATTAATTTCTAGTAATATGTTGAAAAGATCCACTGCCTAAAAGGGATAATGTTACGGCCAGCTGCAGCCTTAGTGATAATGCAGTAGACATATGCCCTTCAAAACATAGCTCGGAACGAGTAAAATTTAATGCCACCTCTAAAACTTTAAAACGCTGATTCAATCTTAAATGAAAAAAAAAGGTTTTACAAGAAAATATGATAGAATAATGCAATTTACTTACGTAGTATCTAGCAATGACAGTGGGTCACTTTTTATATTCTGAGTCAGCTGATAGACACAGTAAATTAATGTAGCCGTTATTACATATTTTAATTTATACAAATTTAAAAAACAAATTAACAGTCAAACATTTTTCGTATGCTTCTTCTTAAAAAAAAGATTTGATTTTTTTTACCAAAACATGTTTTAATTTTATTATAATGTGAAAGAATCTTTAAATTTTATTTTTATTCGATACGTGAGCTATTGGATGCAGTAATTCATTCATTCAATACGTGATGAAATTTCATTCGATACGAAAGGTTATTCGATCACCAGTGCCGTAATTCGGTACCAGATTTTGTCTTTGTGTAGATTGATCAATTATAAAGTATTTTAGGAAAAACAGGCACTAAAGTTACCCTGATGATGACACTCAATAATTTAGTTGTAGAGATCTTTAGTCTGAAAAAAGCTTTTTAAATTATTGCAAATTTAAAATTAATATGAAACTTATAACTATGGTTATGCACTTTCTTACAACTGGGGGTTCTATGCGATTCTTTCATTTCTATGCACACGTATCACTTTTTATGCATATATAAAGCTATTACATAACCTCTTAAATATATAAACAGAGAGTTGTCATCATCGTCATCGTGAGTATTGCATATTAAGATGATATGCAATAGATGTTATATTTCGTTCTTCACATTCATTGTATTATTTTGTACGAAATATTTATTACATACAAATGTATGTTTATGTATGTATAAGTAAGTGCGACTTTGCGCATTTTTATAAAATTTATAAATCATAAATTTTTAAGCGCAAGAAGAACCTTCGCGAAAAAGTTTGCTGTAATGGCAAATGTTTTGATTAAATTCTCCGATAATCGATCGTCTATTATATTCCTTTGCTTTTCCAAAACTCACCTTTAAGATTGAAAATCGATAAAAATATTATTATCTGCCAACCTAACACCCATTAAAGTATGGAAAATATTTGAATCGAGATGAAATATATT